>PVJS01046399.1:0-15845 GCA_004027185.1 Glis glis
CTACACCCCCGGCCCTATTTTTTATGCTTTATTTTGAAACCGGGTCTCACAAAGTTGCAGAGGGCCTTACTAGGTAGAGAGAGAGAGAGAGAGAGAGAGAGAGAGAGCTGAGGCTGGCTGTGAACCCGGATCCTCCGGTCTCCGCCTCCCAAAGTACTGGGATTACAAGTGTGCACCACCACGCCCGGCTCAAATGTCCTAGTCTTGAGTCACTTTGTTTCCCTTACTAGGGTCTAAAATTAATTTTTACAAATATTTACAAATCCCTATTTTATTATATACATGGTTACAGGCTATAAATCCAATTACATACAATATGCTCACAGTGTTTGAGAAGTTTATAGCCTAATTCTTGAAGTACACAAGTGACATAAACTGGTGGTTATTCTCTTAGAGTCTTTACATTTGCACATAGAATGGCCTTAACACACATCTGGTTTAATGAATTGATATTCCTCCACACTGCCAAGAACGACAACTTCCTGCATAAGTGTTTTGATCTTCCACTTAACCCTGATAGCATGGCGTTTCTTGGGTTTTCAAATTTGATGAATTTGGCCTCTATCCAACACCTAGATAGGCTATTATGCCTGCGTATAATGGGACTGTTGAATGCAGATACAAACAATTAAATAACAACATCAGGGTATGTCACTATTAGACTTTAATATAGTCCCGCATTAGCATGTTTCTTGCCATTTTTTTTTACTTTGTATTCTATGGGAATAGCCCGTCCTGGTTTATTTTCCTTATTAATCACACAGTTTGCTGATTTGGTGAATGCTGAAATGGACTGAAGATTAGAATAAAAAAACTAAGTAATTGAAAATCCAACCACAAAAGACCTCTTTTTGAATTGTACTAATTAGTAAAACTCTGTATTCTTTATAATCAATTGTGGCCCACAATTCAATGTCATATTGGTAAGTTTTTTAATAAGTGGATCTTAGCGACAAGAAGATAAAAAAAGCAAAATTAGGAATAACTTCTAGGTAGAATTTGTCTGTTGTTCTTTTTTAGCTTAATTAGGTAAACTCTAATTTTTAAGTTGTATATTATTATAGTGAAAACATTGATGTTTTACTTAGCTGTTTCTCATTTATCTTTTTTGTTTTTCTGTCTATATTTTGAATTTTTTTCTATTAAATTTCTGATAGTGAGGCATTGTGTTATTTAAAAATAACTTTCATAAATCAATGTGACTCCTAGTTCATGAAATGACAACATGTATGCAAAACACAAGTCAAATAAAAAGAATCATGCTACGTGGAGGAGAAGGGGAATTATAATTAGTGTTTATTGTGACACTTGAGCACAGAGTCTAATAGTGCAAAGAGACCTATATTGTGGTATTCTGTTGCCTATGGCAGCTAATTTAAATAATACTCCCCCATCCATTTATTTGTCTGTTTACTCAACTACCTACCCACCTGCATACAAGACAAAGTTTACAAAGGATGGCATCAAATGAGAACCAATTTCTTTCTTTGTCCTTTGGAGTATATCCTTAGATGACTAATAAAGACAGAAAGCATTTTTGTGGCATAGAGTGCATTCATTACAAAACAATATCTTCCCCTACATTATCAAAGGTTAGCTCAGATGTATTTCTAATATGAACTATATAATGAGTGATATACCAATTCACAAAAGTCTTTTAGAGGCAGATTTACATAACAATGGAGTAAGATTAACTTCTCTGCAAAAGAACAAGGTTGAACAGGCATAAAATGCATTAAAAATTCTGCTTCATGGTCACAGTTTGCCAAAAATTTTCAGGGAAAAATGTTTTCATCTGCTTAGCTTCTATTCATAGAAAGGTTGTATGGCTGTTATTTTAAATATTTTTATACAATGAGATTTTAGCAGAGAAAGATATAAGATGATTATTAGCATCTCTTCCTATCTTGACTTCTGGGTTACAATCTGAAAGTCTAGTTGTAATAGCACCCTAAATCTATTATTATGGACCTATAAAATCCATAAGTCTGCCATGATAGATGAGCTGAATTGCCAGGACATGGGTCTGACTGATGTATTTATGATTTTAAGAGAATAGAGAGAGAAGTTTAAGGGTTACATTTTGAATTTTATAAGCATATTTTCATTAATTTCTGTAACTTCTGTTAAAGGCATCCTGTTGTCTGGTTTTCTCTCTGGGTATCTTAGGGTTCTCTAGAGTAACAGAACCCACAGGACGCGTGTATGGTAAAAGGGATTTAGCATATCAGCTTACAGTCCAAAGCAGTGAAGTCTTAAGTGGACATTTGCACGTGGAGAGCTGGAGGGACCGGCAGCTGGTTGAGCGGTCCAAGAGTTGGAGATCTCAGAATAGGAGGGACAGATAATGCAGTCCCAGCCCAACATGGAAAGACCAGGACACTCTGTGGGGAAATGATGATGAAAGTCCAGTTTGAAGAGCTGAAGGCTGATATCTCAGGCAAGAGCAGACACACTTTTCTCAGGAAGAACCATGTATCATTCACGCAGCTTTCTTCTTTTTATCCAGGTCCTGTGCCTATCAGAACAGTGCTTCCCACATTTCAGGGCAGGACTTCCCTTCAATCTGCCATTCCATAAACCAATTATCTCGACCCAGTCAGTCACATAATTTTAGGTGTTTCATAATCCAGTCAAATTGACAATCCAGATTAACCAGCACACTGGGTTTTCCCTTCCCTCCTTTGATGCTATCTTGTTCAGTTCCCAACTTCAGTGTCCTTGTCTCCTGCCAGTGTCCTAGGATTTCCAGATACCAGAATTTGCTTTGTTTTCAAGCTTCTCTTAGAAACCAACTGTGGCTTCTGAAATGGGGCCTCCTCTGCTGGACTCATGAAAGCTTGGTTTCTTTTCTGTAAATAAGCCATGATATGGTTTCTCAAGCCTATCACAATAATAAATGTAATAAGGACCATGAAAGTATTTCTTACACTAAAAAGCCATAGAAAATATTTTAATATTTAGTATTGATTATATGAATTATAATTTTCTACTTTCTCTCTTTCATGAGAGAAAATCTATGACACAAAGTCTAAATTTCTATTATTAATTACATCCATTAAGATAATATAATTGAAGCATCTCAGACAATGTTTTGGATACCCGGTAGCTCCTTTTCATATCATTTCAACCCAGAAATTTGCTCCACATTCTCATCTCCTTGAAAATTATTTTGTATTTAGAGCTAGTAAAAAGCAAAAAACAAAATTTTTTTCTGTTAGGGAATATTATGTAAAATGGGAACTCATGAGCTCATTCAATTATTCTTAAACTTCCATCATAATTTTACTTGGTTCACCTGTAAAAACCATGAATTAACCATGAATTTATTTGGCATTATTCAGAAATGCATTTACCCCTTTATTTTTTCATTTTGCAACTTTTAATTCCTCTAAACAAAAATAATTACATTTATCCCCATGCTTAGTGTCTCCAGTGCTATTTAACCCTGTATCTGTAATGTTTTCCATTACAGAAACAGACTCAGCATAATAAATACTACATAATTTTCTCACATCAAGTTTTACACATCTATTTTATACTTTAATAAGTCATGCCTATGACCAATGACAGTAGTAGTAAATCAAATACAAAGATTTTTTGGTGTGCTTTGATATTTTACTTTAACATTTTATAATGAAACATATTTTGTGATTTAAGTAATGCCAAAAGCTGATTGTTTTATTCTTTTGCCACTATCTCAAGTTTCCTATTTGCAAATGTCATTTCAGATAAAATTAGCAAACAATTCCTATTCCATGAGAACAGATAGACCAAATAAAAAGGGCATATTCATAACTCAAGTGCCATGAAAGCACAATAAAATAAATTAGATCAGAAGACTATATAAAAGGAGTTTTGATTTCAAACTTCAGACAAATGTTCTTATTCTAACTTTAGCTCTAATTGGCAGTGTGATATTGGGGAATTTTTTCCATAGTGAGACATTACATGCTATTATTTATAAAAAAGCATGCATTTTTTATTGGTGCACTGTAATTGTATATCATGATGAAGTTCAGAGGGATAGAGACATACATGCACACAGCACTCATTGAGCTCCCCCCGGTTCTCACCCCACTCTTCCCCCTCCCCACGAGCTCCATTTAGATTGGCATTGATAAATTTGTGTATGTACATCATGTGCACTGACTTGTTTCCTTCATCGAGTCTCCCTCCCCTCACCTGCCTCCTTCTCTTATGCCCCCTCCATCTCTCCATGTTTCCTCCTTTGTCTACAGCTCCTCCTGTATCCCAATTTTTCTCTAGTTTCCACATCTGAGGCATAACATGTGACCTTTCACTTTTTGTGACTGACTAATCTCAGCATAATATTCTCCAATTCCATCCAGTTTTCTGCAAATGCCATAATTTTGTTCTCTTTATGGCTGAATAGAATTCTATAGTGTGCATATGCCATAATTTTAAAATTCATTCATCTATTGATGGACACCTAGGCTGGTTCCATAATTTAGCCATTATGAACTGTGCTGCTGTAAACATAGATAGACATGTGTTACTATGGTGATCTGATTTCAATTCTTTTAGGTAGATACCCAGGAGTGGTACAGCTCGGTCATATGGTGGGTTCATTCCTATTCTTCTAAGGATCCTCCACACTGACCTCCAAAGTGGCTGCACTAATTTGTGATCCCACCAATAATGTATCAGAGTTCCTACTTCTCCACATCCTTGCCAGAATTTATTATTATTTCTGTTTTTAATGATTGATTGCATTTTGAGTCAAATAATTTGGTTATAGAATCTCAGCTCTGGAACTTCCTTCCTTGATTTCCTTCCTTCCTTCCTTCCTTCCTTCCTTCCTTCCTTCCTTCCTTCCTTTCTTCCCTAAGGATAGATCCCAAGGAGTCTCTATCACTGAGACCCAGGTTTTTTATTTTTTATTTGAGACAGGGTCTTGCTAAGTTGTTGAGGCTGGCCTCAAACTTGAGATTCTCCTGCATGGGCTTCCAGTCACAGAGATTACAAATGTGTACCACAGCACCCTCACTTTTCTTATATGTAAAATGGGAAGAATAATGCCTACCTTCTTAAGAAATGTGTGCGTACAGTATTATATTGTATGGTGCACAATTTCATGATTCAGTTACTTATGCAACATTATTACACTAAAGTTGTTAGTGTGTGAAATGAGAGCTTTTCAAAAGTATATTTTATAAAGCACTCTGAAATTAATAAATGGCTTAACTTTTAAACCACTAGGGCTTTTAAAGAGACAATGCAATGCTGTTCATATAAATGACTGTAAGCAGAAAGCAAATGGAATTAAAAACTAAGGTGCAGCCAGGAGCAGTGGTACACACTGATAATCCCAGGACTTGGGAGGCTGAGACAGAAGAATCTTGGGCTAAGGGTGTAGCTCAGAGGTAAAACACCCCAGGTTTTAATCCCCAGTACCACCACCACCACCAACAACAACAACAAAACTATGACTTGTATACATAATATTTAAAGGGTTATTTGTGACTAAATTATAAGCAACCACAACTGACCACATTACTTAATGTTTCATTGAACTAAGGACTGGAATAATTTATTAAACCTGTTATTTTGATTTGTTAAATTATCATTAATTATATTAATTAAATGTATTTCCTTTCCTTGATTTTATATTTTACTTGTGTTTTTATGAATTTATTTTGTTTTTAAAACTTCATAAGAGATGAAACCATTAGTATAATTTTGTTTGTGGTATTAAAGTTTAAACCCAAGGGCATTCTACCTCTGAGCTACACCCTCAGAACATATTGCTTCACAGAGAAAGTTGAACACAATTACAAAAGCTACGCTATAAGGCATGTTTCTAAGTTGTAAGCATTTTTCTAATTTGTGTTTTCACTATTAAATAAAGGCTTTCTTTTCTCCCCATCTTAAGCTTGTTAACATTCACAGTATTGTTAAGGTTATAAAAGATTATCATTTAGATTATATAAAGTATCTTAAAAGTAATTATTCTTCTCTTTTTTAAAACTGTGTGAGAATGGGAAATTATTGTTTCATATTATGGACATTTTTATCCACTGTGAACCTCTAGAGAATGTAAGGGGTAATTTATATATAGCTATAATGAAACTAAATACAAACCCATGTAAAATAAACAAAATCTATGGGAACATTTTGTAATCAATTTGAAAAGTAGCACTTTATAAAGAATGCTATTTTAGTTAAAAATCTTTCTCTCTCTCTCTCTCTCTCTCTCTCTCTCTCTGTGAAAGGGTACACAAAACAATAAAGACATTGCTCTTATTCTCATGATGCTAAAATATCCTTGATGAAGATAGTTACATAATCAGAAAACAATAGGGTTATGGACAAAGATTTTAAAATCAAGATAACCAACACACTTGCAAGCATTTTTCCAGAGTTAGTATCCCCAAATTGAGTGTTACTTTAGGAACAGTAGAGAAGTTAGACACAGGTATTGATATTAGACAGATCCATGTCTTTAACCTAGCTCTACTACATATTCCCTGTGACATTTCTACCTACTGATGAGTACAAAATCTGTTTCTTCATATGCAAGGGTTCATCAATTGCATGCTTATAATTTAGATGAAATGGAATAGTACCTATTTAATATATGCCAAGTACTCTTTTAAATTGTTTATATGGTTGATTTATATAATTCATTCAATATATCTAACATAGGAAGAATCCTTAGTCCCCTGATGAAAATCAAGAAACACAGGTAAAGATAAGCTATGTAAGATAGACTTGTTATTTGAAAAAAGAGAGATTTCTTTTCGTATTGGAGATTGAACCCAGGGGCATTCTATGTCTGAAGTACACTCCAGCCCCATTTTATTTTTATTTTGAAACAGAGGCTCACTATGTAACTGAAGATCTCACCAAATTACTGAGACTGTCTTTCAACCTTTGATCCTCCTGTTTTAGCTCCCCAAGTACTGAAATTACTACTATACCCAGATAGCCTGCTTTTTAATTGGTTAACTGCACCACCCCAGTAGGATCTGCTATATAACCAACCAATGTACCTATTGTTACTGCCACTGGTGATGCTGCTGCTGATGATGACTATGATAAACCAGTACTGACTAACTAGATAAGGGAAATGGGGTAGGGAAATGATGATGAACTATTTCAAGCAGATGGAGCACAGGGACAGAAAGGGACATTCAAATAGGGAGGAGTGAGATGTTTTAAAGAAAGAAAATTATAGCCAGGTATGGTGGCACATGCCTGTAATCCCAGTACTTGGGAGGCTGAGACAGGGGGATCACAGGTTTGAGGACAGCCTCAGCAAGTAGAGAGATTCTCAACAACCTAACCAGACCTTGTTTCAACAAACAAGCAAACAAAAAATGTAAAGTTCTAGGGGTGTAGTTTGGAGCTAGAATGTCCCCTGGGTTCAATCTCCAGTACAGAGAGAGAGAGAGAGAGAGAGAGAGAGAGAGAGAGAGGATAGGGGGATGGGGAAATGAGGAGAAGGAGGGGTAGAGAAGAGAATTATTGCTCAAAGTAGCACCTTTAGGAAGAAGAATCTGGAAGCTGAGGGAGAGAAGAGAATTTTTGTTCAAATTAGCACGTTTGAGAAGATTCTGCAAGCTGGTGGAGGATATATTTAAGAAAGAAACAATAAGCCAGGCATGGTGGAGACTGCTTGTAATCCCAGCCCTTGGGAGGCTGAGACAGGAGGATCACAGGTTTGCAGTCAGCCTCAGCTACTTAGTGAGGCCCTCTGCAACTTAGTGAGACCCTGTTTCAAAATAAAGAATAAAAAATAGGGCTGGGGGTGTAACTCAGAGGTAGAATGCCCCTGGGTTCAATCTCCAGTACTGCAGAAAAGAAAGACAGAGAGAGAAAAAGGAAGGAAGGATGGATTTCAGTTAGGAGATGGTAGCAGTCCTCTAGGAAAGAAGAGGGAAATGAAGGAATTGGGTCTTAATCAGGGAAAATACCTGTTAAAACACATAAAAGAAAACCTTACCTTAGTTGGCAGAGTATTAATGGCACTTAAGTGATTCTATAGTGGTAGACTTTACACATTTCTATTAAAATGCACCTGCATTGGAAATCCAGCATATGTAGTCACTTTTACATACTCATAATGAAGATGATGATGGTGAAGATGGCAATTATGGTGATATTTACTCAAATCAGCTTTCTCTGTGTGTGTGTGTGTGTGTGTGTGTGTGTGTGTGTGTGTTTCCATGGACATTAACATGTAACAATTATAAAAAATATTGGAGCAATTTCATGGTTAGAGAAATTTTTCAAATGTGGCAAGAATAATGGTTTGCTTCCCTGAAAAATACCTTAGATTCTTTAATATGCTAAAGAACATGGAACTCTCTACAAAATTTTCCAAGCTTTTATGATCCCATAGTAAATGTGGGGTGTGTGTGCTATTTGTGGTGTGAGTGTGTATGCATGTATGTGTATGGTGTATGTGTGTGTGTGTGTATGTGTGTGATTTTTAGAGATATTATGGAATATATTGGGTAAATGGTAATAAACACTCATCAGAAGCATAATTCACTTATATGATTTACTTTTTTGTTCTTACTATATATGATTGAAATGCTCTTTCCCAATTTTTCTTTATTACTGATCACTTCTTATTCTTTATTTCTCATATCAAATCTAACCTTCTTAGAGAAAGATCTATCCTGAAAATTTTACATGAGGTATCCCAAAAACATCTTTTCTGAGACATTCTATATAATGTAATGCTATGCATTTCGTTACTAACATTTCACTAGTTTTTGCTTGCTTTTGTGTTTATTGTCTCTTTCCACCACATAGAATATAAGCTCAGCTGTCTTTCTGTTTTGTTATGATACCTTAACACCTCGAACATCAAGAAAGATAGAGAAGGAATTCTTTAAATAATTGTCAATTGCATTAAATGATAAAAAAAAACTTTTAGCAATTTACATATTAGTAACCAAATATTGTCAAATTATATTAATACCAAATAGCATAGACTCTAGGGAAAAACAAGTTTGTTCAATTCTATTTTGGTTTGTTTACCTTAATAAATAATCTTGCATAGTGCTATTAAGTCATGTAGTAAAATGTCAAATTTTGGGATAGATTATTTTAAGAAAATCACTTATTTAAGTAATGCTGAAACTTTTTTCTAAGAGTGGCTTTTAAACAGCAAAAACTGATTGAAAAATATCTTGTGAAGATTGACCCAATCGATGGCAAGAATTTATTCTAAACTGAGCAACAAGAACATGTTCTTATGCTGTGATTTTCAGTACCTAAGGGCCTTTAAAGTTTCCTTGCAGTAAGTAAGGAGAATACAAATCAACTTGAATTTTATGACTTACAAGGTGCCCGTGTTTCTCTTCCTAAGTTTTAAAAGGTGTTTGCAATTTGAAAAAGTTGACAACAAACTTATTGCAATGTAAAACACCTCTGAATCCCTTGTGTCTCTTGTTGTCAGATCCTTAGAGCATTGTAGAGTGGGAAAAAAAAACTCTCTATCAACTTTTAGAAACATAGGCACTAAAGGCTGAAGCAAATACCTGAGATGTTTCAGGATGGCATTTCCGGGAACTATTACATCAGTCTCCCTGGCCTCCAAGGTCTTTAGAGATGTTAATTTTAAGGAAAAATAGGCAAAAGTCACAAGTAAATGAAAATGATTCAAAAGTGTTAGTTCATCTTCTTGCCATCACGGCTTTCTTTCTGCAAATATTTTCTCTACTTTTAGAGGCAACGCAGGGTGCTATAGTTGAAAGACTTACTAATGTCCAAACACCTAAATTCTGGTCCCAGTACTACCAATGTTTTACGTGAATTTGATAAAAGCAGGAAGATGCTGACTGTGCCTCACTGTGCTCATGTGTAATTTACAGGCATCAATGATTTGGTATACACTGCTTTCATTCATGACTCCAAGGGGTAAATGGTCAATCATCACAGATGTTCATCCACTCAAAATATTTCTTACACATTCTTTTCTTTATTGAGGCTTATTATTTCCTGGTATTTGATAGACTCAGTGCTAAGAAGCTAAGAGGCCATGCAGGGCCTTAGTAGTTAATAGTCTCAAAACCTACTAGAAGACACCTTTTGTCTTCTTCTCTTTCCCGCTTTTTCATTTATTCTCTCTCCATCCATTTTAACTAATGTAACTAAGAACAGTATATAAAATGATGGATGCTTGGAGTAAAATTAGTTACTGTATATTTGGGGCAACACTGGAAGTGGGGAGGTAGCATTCAAAGAATCCTTCATAGGAGAATATGCCATTGATTCTGGCTTTTAAGAGGTAAATAAATGCACATCATCTTATTAGTTTAGTTTTTAAATATCTACCATAAGTTTTCTGGAGATAACCATAGAAGAAGCAATTAGATAAGAGTTTGAATTTTGAAATTAATTTTTCCCATGTTTTGCATTGATGTGACATAGGAGAGAGTAGAAAGTTCTAAAGAGTTCAAAGTTTGGAGTTTCTGTCTGGCACAAAGAAGATCACTCTATGTAAAAAAGAGAAAGTACAAACTATTACTTGCTCACTGGTGATTACAATTCACCATTCTGGTTATCTTGGTTTTTTCTTTGAGGAAAGAATTGATTGCAGTTTTAAAGAGATAAATGGACAATACTCATTCTTCTTTTCTCACTTTTGTTCAGATTTATTCTATATATAAAAAAGAAAAAAACATCTGTGAACTCGTTTGAAGCACAGTTCTGAACATGCATAAGAGGAAATTCCTCTATCCTAGGAAGTAGAACTTAAGACATATTTAGCGAATAATCTGATTTCAGTGAAAAATAAATGGTCTAGAACTTGTACATTGGGAAAGTGTGAAATAAAAAATTGTGGTTTGGCCTGAATGCATTTGTATTATTGAATTCATGCCATCCTGAATGCATTCATGCATTCCAACTTTCTGAAGATCTCATTTGTTGTGTTTGTTTACTTAATGTTTTGGTGTTTTAAACTAACTCTTTCATTATGATACCCAAAATATTATTCTGTTTGGAAAAACATAAAGGGAAAAATCAACTGGTAAGCTCAAGAAAAATGGTATTACCTGCCTTAATCATTAGTTTCCCAATAGATTTTTTTATAAACCATAATTGTATGTATCCTATTTCTATAAATACTATACTTTTGTACAAAGAGCCCTTGGAAAGTTGACATTATTATTATTACTTCGCTATTCACCATTATTTCATTTAAAATAAATGGAGAAATGCTATTAATGTCATAGGGCAGAGCCAAATGATGTGGCATTGTGAAAAGAAAGCTACTTAAGTTCAAATATTAGCTCTGTCATTTATTAGCTATGTGATTTGCCAAGTTATGCTGGGAAATGGCACAGAAGTGGAAGATAATTATATAAGCCTAGACGGCATCAGGTGCCCAAGCCTCTTAGCTTCAGGGGTGTATCAAGACCTTGTTGAAGGAGTTTAGGGCTGCTATATACAATTAAGTAGAACATAAGGGTGGCATGTTTAGGGAGGCTTCTTTTACATTATAGATATTTTATAATTATTTAATGATTCAAAAATTCTATAGTACTTACTCTAAGGGTTACTTTTTCTAACAAGACAAGAAATATTTGGTAGACAGAATGTCCCCCTCCAAAGATGTCCATCACCTACTTCCTAGAAACCGAATATCTCACTTTACATGGCAAATGTGCTTTGCAGATAAAATAAAGGTTTAGAGGCATTAACCTGGGGAGTTTTGATTACCAAAATGACCTTAATCTAATTACAGGAACCCTCAAAATCAGAGAACTGTATCTTTCTGTAATCAAAGAGGTGTATTATAAAAAGCAGGCTAGGGTTGCAGCAGAAAAGGAAATCGGTCTCAAAGCAGGAGAAGGGATTGATGTGTTTCTGGTCTGAGATGCAATGGTCCATTTGCAAGGAGAGAGAAGTCCCTAGGATATAAGGGCAGCCCCCAGCTGATAGTGACCTTGGAAAATGAGGACCTGAGTCTTACAAGCATGAGAAACTAGATTCTTCCAACCACCTGAATAAAGTTAGAAATAGATTCTGTCAAGAACCACCAGACTAGAGTTCTGCTGCATGGCTCCTTGATATCAGTACTGTAAGATCAGGAGCAAAAGAAACAACCAAGCTTCTCTGTGCACATACGTGTGAACATCAGAACTGTGAAATAATAAAGCTATGTTGTATTATGTCGCTATTTTTCGGGTAATATATTATAGCAACCACAGGAGACTAGAATTGTATATTATTTTTATATGCTTTTATTGGTCCATCATAGTTAGAATTGTATATTATGTCAAATTACCAGCAGATGTAAATAAAGTATCTTAATAAATTCTGGGCATCTTTTTGATGAAATTATATGAAATCAACAGAGTAGAGAGACAATCTACAGACTGTAAGGGACTCAAACATCTCAATAGAAAAAGAACAAATAATTTTATTTTAAAATGGCAAAGCAATTGAATAGACATTTCTCAGAAGACATGCAAATGGTCAGAATATATGAAAAATACTTAACATCACGAACCACTGGGGATTTACAAAATGAAACCACAATGAGATTTCCCATACCTGTTAGAATGGCTATTATAAAAAAGAGAGATAACAAGTGCTGGCAAGATGTGAAGAAAAGTGAACCCTTTGGAGGTTCACTGTTGTTGAGAAGGAAAATTAATTACAGCCATTATGGAAATCAGTATGGAGGCTTCTCAAAAACTTAAAGTAGTACTATCACTACTAGGTATTTATCGAAAGGAAATGATGCCAGTATGCCAAGGAGAGAGCTGCACTCCTGTGTTTATCGCAGGACCATCTACCAGGGCAAGATATGGAATTGACCTAAGTGCCCATCAGTAGATGACTGGATAATAAAATGTGGTACACATACACAATGAAATACTTCTAATTTTCATTTTTCCTAATTTACACAGTGGTGCTATGTGTGCCAGGTGCAGCTCATATTGAATGTAAAAATACATTAGTCTTGGTTAGGGCCTGAGCTAGATACCTGGATTCATCAGTAAAATGGCTAATGGAATATATATTTCACATTTTCCATATTTCTTGATTCACATCCTTTTCTAATTCAAACTTTATTAAAGCAAATGGTGCTTGGTCATTAATTTTGTCTCTGCATGAGGAATATAGTCTATTTCTTCACTCCATCACTGAAAGGTCTGAGCATCCATAAGGTTTTATTAGAAATAAGACAAAACCTATAGAGGAAAATCATAGGGGGAAATATTTAAACCTCCTATGAACTGGCAGTTCCATTTTTATATAAGCAGAGATGATACATTTTGGATGAGTGCAGGTCTCTGTTCTTATCAATGTGTTTATACCTGTGAAACAACTGCTACCCCTTGTAAGACTTTATTAATGAAATAAAGGGTTGTCAGTGTTCTTGTTAGCTCTGTTCTTATTTATGTGAAGGCTTATATATCATGCCCGAGATCCAGCATTGGAGCACACAAGGGGCAGAGCCCACACAATAAACTTAGCCTGCCAACTCTGTCCTTTGGATGTATCACAGGTGTAAACTCTGATTCCCAAGGCAAGAAAATAAACCAATCATGTCTCACAGCAAAGAATAGGTCAAACATCAGGAATCAGAAGTTCTGATTCAGAAAAGTCAACCCATGGGTTTGCCAACCTGTAAGCTGCAAGGAAGAGAGCAGAGGGATGAAGCAAGGTAGAATTATGGAGAAAACAAAGAATTATCCAGTTATGGAAGTAATAGATTGGAACAATTGTATCAATTTCTAGATTATTCAATTTCTAGATTATTCAAATATCTAATACATGGTTTGGCTGGAAAGTTTTGGCCTGGAGGGAAGCTCATTGGCAGAATAAAACGAGGGTCATTATTCATGAGTGCGGATTACATACTGAGTTGGGTAGTAGCTATCTCCTCAACATACTGATTTGTATGAGGTTGACTACAAAGACTTGAGGCCCATTTAATTCAGAGTGGACTTTGCTTTGTATTACTGCTGAGGTTGGATGGAGTGATTGAAATATAATTGGTCATGTTTCATGTTTTACAAAAGTTCTTTTAGTGGCAATGGTGAGCATTATTTTTTTAAAC
The DNA here is from genome assembly GCA_004027185.1 of Glis glis. Classification (NCBI taxonomy): domain Eukaryota; kingdom Metazoa; phylum Chordata; class Mammalia; order Rodentia; family Gliridae; genus Glis; species Glis glis. The sequence continues at coordinate 14,057 of PVJS01046399.1, forward strand.
ACTGAAGTTCCTTAGAATCAAGCAAGCACACTTCAAGTAACAGGAGTATCACTAGTATAAGAATAAAATACCTCACCATGGATTAGAAGTCCTACATACCCCCTCGGGTAGAGACATTTGCAATACTTCAGATGGCTGCACATTTTTTTTCTATAATACACTTCTCTTTGCAGTGGATCCCCAAAGAGGATAAACCTCTCACTTAGGCACTAATATGCCTTTAATTTATCCCTTTTAACACTTGCTAATGTTTTTAACTAGGCGCCTGCCTCTGTTTTGGACTGTCTGCTAGCAGAAGCAGCTATAGATAGAAACACTTGTCATGTGTGAATATTTGATACTGAGAATTCTGAAAACAAAATCACTAATATTCAGCATACATTTCATTACATGCATGAGAGTTAAACAGCTGCTCTGTTTATAGACTTGTGTTAGTAAATGTGACCAGAGCGGACCTAGGATGTCCATGGTGAGGTCCCTAGGCAGGGTTCTGAGGCTCTTCAGGCTGAAGTATGAACAGTTAACATTCCCTCCTGGGGCTTTGATCCAACACATGTTCTGCTCTATCCCATGGGACCATGCTGGATGTCTTGTGGTGATCTATGTCCAAAATGATCACTCTAAATTTTAGGAAGATTTATGAACAAAATTTCTCAAGTTTTGAGATCATTGGACTAAAGTTTCTGAAAAGCCATATCAACCTTCTCTCACATAAACAAATTAAGAATAATTAACAATGTATATAGGTGGGAAAAATGTTCCAGGTATAGGAAAACATGTGTGTATTAATAATTTAAGAATTGTCTACTTTTAATCACTAAATATATGTGATTTGCAAGGTCACCTAACTCTGAGACTAGTTCAAATAGCCATGTCAATCATCATTTTTTACTCTAAAATCATGAGAATAAACATGGAAATAAGTTAAACTCACTGAGTTTTTCTTCCACTTAAGAAACTACCCCTAAATGGCATAATGTCTATCTTCAGTTCGCACCATTTGCATTTGGATTATATGGAATCTGGGTGAAGCATTAAGTTTTGATTCATTACCATTTACTGCAGGTGCTGTGCAATCCTTCCCAAACGTGTTTAATCTTTCAGTGCACTACATTTCCAAACTCTGTCCTATGATTAGAAGGCAGGTGAGTTAGGAAAGAGGACTGAGGGTGATTTTAAATACACTAAACCCAGGAGCAATTAGAATCTCAATCTCTCCCTCTCCCTCTCTCTCTCTCTCTCTCTCTCTCTCTCTCTCTCTCATCTCCCTTTCCCTAGTTTCTCTCTCTTTCTCATTCCTTCTGTCTCTCACTATCTTTACCTCTATCTTATCAATAAAATTTCTCCTCATTTTGCTCATCTGATTCTCAAAGGAGAAACAAGAGTCTAAGTCTTCCAAGCCAGGAACTAAAGTGTTAGGAAATGATAATGTAATTGGTAAAAAAAACTTCCTGGCCGGGTGTGGTGGCGCACGCTTGTAATCCCAGTACTTTGGGAGGCAGAGACCGGAGGATCCGGGTTCGCGGCCAACCTCAGCGTGCATGCGCGCGCGATCTATATCTATCTATCTATCTATCTATCTATCTATCTATCTATCCTCTCTCCTCTCTCCTCTCTCCTCTCTCCTCTCTCCTCTCTTCTCTCTCCTCTCTCTCTCTCTCTCTCTCTCTCTTTCTCTCTCTCTCTCTCTCTCTCCCTAGTGAGGCCCTCCGCAACTTCGTGAGACCCGATTTCAAAAATAAAGCATAAAAAAATAGGGCCGGGGGTATAGCACGGAGGTAGAACGCCC
>PVJS01046400.1:0-15844 GCA_004027185.1 Glis glis
CTTCTCCTTCTCCTCCTCTTTTTTTTTGTACTGGGGGTTGGACCCAGGGGCATTCTACATCTGAACCAGGGTCTTGCTAACTCACCAAGGCTGGCCTTGAATCTGCAATCCTCCTGTCTTAGCTTCCCAAGTACTGGGATAACAGGAGTGCTCCTTCTCTTCTTTTTTACCGGGGAGTTAGTTATCAATTTGACTCTGATCTTGCCTTCATTGGAGAGCCGGGGGCTTTATCTGTCACCAGGCTTTTCTTTTCTTTTTATACAGCCGCTGTCTTGGACTTAGTTCATTACCACTCAAACACTTGGCTGGGATTTCACTTAATCTTTTTCTTTTTTCACTGAAGTTCTTATCCATTTGCTCATCTCGTCTGCCTCCAAATGCAACTTCTCTTTTATGATAGCGTTCAAACGTGGTTTTTAAAGCTTCGCATGGTTTAGATAGAACTGAGCCAGAATAAACTGTGACTGTAGGATGTCAGGTGATGAGGACGCCCCACATCTCTGCTGGGCTTCTGGATGACTGGAACTTCGAGTCTGCTGTCCTCTCGGACATTCACGTGGGATACTAACCGCGGACGTCAGTGTTTCTCTGCCCGCTTGTCCTTAGCCTCATTTGATGTGCTTGCTTTCGAGACAGGATCTAGCCTTGTGTGGGTGAGCCAGCATCTTCCAGGAGGGCTGGCAGGGGGATGGGTGGAGGAGGAGTGGGAGGAGAAGGTGAGGAGGAAGGCAAGCTGGCTTAGGCCATGGCCTTCCTCCATGAATTTTGCACCTGGATCTCACACGAGGCGGACAGAACCCAGGCCGAACCTTCTCCTGCCCCCTCATGTCTCCCTGGGGTTGCTGGCCTGCATCTGAAGTTCTTCTGATGGGGATAAAGCTCTCCATTCCACTGGCAGAAAATGCTGGAAGAAGTCAGTACAGATTGGCTCCGGCCATGCCAAGGTGTGAACACACCTGTGTAAATCCCACAGGGCATGATAGGCAGGGTCAGAATGGAAGGGAGAACGGTAGGTTGTATCTGCTAATAGGACGACCAGACCGTCCTCGTGTGCCCAAGCCGAGCCCCCTCTGTCCTGCAAGCGGCATGGCCTGTCACTGCCTTCACTGAGCATAGGGCAGGTTTTCCCCCAGGCGACCTGTGCACCTCCCTTCATTGATCTCTGTCATAACTACGTGGGAGATGGCCGTCATCCCCTCCGACGTGCAGGTGTGAAAGCTGGTTCCGGGAGTCCACTGGTAGTAGCACCAGCCTTAGAATTGGGGCCGGACCACGGCATCTCCACGGTCTGTGCTTCTCTTTCCACCAGTCGTCCTCAAGTGTCGGTCGGGGTGAGAATCACCTGGTGAGCCCACCTCACAGGTTCTGACTCAGTAGTTTTTTTGGGGGGCATCTGAGAATGTGCATTTCTGACAAGTTCCCCAGTGATGCTCATGTTGCTGGTCCGGGGACCACACTTTGAGAACTGCTGCTCAAAACCAGCGTTCTCCACCTGCAGAGCTTTGGAAGTGTGACGCGGGGGCACACCCCCAGGGGTTCTGCTGCCGGTGGTCTGGGGCACGGCACGGGCAGGGTCATGCCGATGTGCACACAGGGTCAGGTCGCCTACTTGGCGTCTTGAGCCTCCCTAGGGATGAAGAGGGCCTGAGGGCATGGGGCCAGACCGTTATGGAAACCAGGTCAGGTGCAGTCTACTGTCAGAAGGCCTTGGGCTCAGCACCCAGGTCAGCTAGTCAAGGGCGAGTCCTTGCCAAGACTGAGACAAGGTCAGGCTGAAGGAAACGAGGGACAGATGTCGGGGAGATGCCAGGGCCCTAGACGTGTTTTTCATCTCTGCCTTTGAGCAGCATCTTGGTTGGGATGAGTCAAGAGGCAACTCCTGCGGCCACGGGAAGCCTTTTCCTGAGGTGCTGGCCTGAGCAGAGCGAGGAGCGGGGTCTGCAGACATCCGCCACGCGGGCACCCCAGCACGGATGGCCAAGTCTCTTTCTTTCCTTCCGCTCAGAGAACGCTGGCTCTGTGTCAGCCCGCGGGAAGCAGCGGTGGGAAGGCTCAGGTAGGAAGCCTGGCGTGTGCGGAGAGGTTGCCAGACTTAGAAACAGAAGCAAGCAAACCTCAAGACAAGAAAACAACACTCACACAAGCCCCCCAAAACCAGACACCTGGAGAAATGTCAATTTTCAGGTAAACCATGAAAAATGTTTTAATATTAGTATATGCCCTGCAACACTTGAGATGGACTTATGCTAAAAACTACTTGTTAAGTCAGGCGTGATGGTGCACACCTGCAATCCTAGTGCTTGGGAGGCTGAGACAGGAGGATTGCAGGTGTGAGGCCAGCCTCAGCAACTTAGCAAGCCTCAACAACTTAGCAAGACACTGTTTCAAGATAAAAAATAAAAAGGGCTGGGGGTTGTAGCCCGGAGGTAGAATGCCCCTGGGTTCAATCCCCAGTACCAAAAAAATTTATTTGTTGTTTATCTACATTCCAATTTAAGTGGGCATCTGTATTTTCTGTGGAACCCTGTTTTCAAGTGTGTCTCAGGAAAAGCGCATTCCTCATACTGTCCCTCTGAGGAGGCGGGAGGGGTGTTTTACCTCGTGTGTGTGTGTGTGTGTGTGTGTGTGTGTGTGCGCACGCGCGTACTGGGAATTCAACCCAGGGGCATTCTACCTCTGAACTATACTCCCAGCCCTTTTTATTTTTTTATTTTGAAACAAGGTCTCACTAAGTTGCTGAGGCTGGCCTCAAAGTTGTAATCCTCTAGTCTTAGCCTCTGAAGTTGGGATGACAGTTGTGCACCACCATGCTTGGCTAAACTCACCAAGAAACGTTACCAGGCCCAGGCTGTTGGCAGGACTGGGAGCGGCCGGGCTGGAGCTTGGCCCTGTTTGTTCAGTGTTGTGTCTGCTCCTCCACGTCACACGGCACACTACTGTGAGGAGGGAGGACACAGTCTAGAGTCTGACTCTTTGCCAAATGCTCCGTCTCCTTCCGTGCAGGTGAGGCGGGGCAGAGGACCTGGGGACAGGAAGGAAAGGCCATCTGCAGGCCTTCTGTGAAGCTGGGGAGGTGGCCAGGAGGGCGAGAGACTGGTGGGTGCCAGGTTTTACTGCGCCAGGGAGTCAGGGCCCTGAACACCCCTCAGATAATCATTCAAATTAAGGATCAAAATTGTGCAAAAGTCATTGGTTCCCCAAAACTTGATTCTGACCAATCCTAAAAGGGCAGATAGAAACTCTCAGGAAGGTTTAGCAACCCACTGCCCAAGGGCTTCGAGGTCACTCTCTTTCTGGGACACCCCCTTGGTGGGGGGGAGCTGCTTTGTCTCCCATCTTTCCCTGACTTAAAATAAACTTTCATATTTCTATACCCTTCACTAGTCCTTGGACTTCATTCGTTGAAATCCACTGGACAAGAACCCTAAAAGAGGAGACACCCCGTTTCACAGGGATTACAAACCTCCCTTCCCTTTCCTTTCCATTTCCTCTTTTTCATACGGGGGATTGAACCCAGGGGCATTCTACCTCTGAGCCACATCCCCAGCCTTTTTTTTTTTTTTTTTTTGTATTTTGAAACAGGGCCTCACTAGGTCGCTGAGGCTGGCCTTGAACCTGCGATCCTCCTGTCTCAGCTTCCCAAGTACCGGGATTACAGGTGTGTGCCATTATGCCTGGCTAAATTCATCACAGTCCTGGGGGAACAGAGGGAGGTAGAGCTGCTCAGTGTCCCTGGGTGGAAGCATTGCTGGTCCCCCAGGGCCTCTGCTGTCGGCCACTTGGAGGCAGCAGAGGGTGGAGGACGCCCATCCTGGCCTGTGGGCTGCAGAGCCGTGGGGGGCCTGCAGGCAGCAGATGGAGCCTGGCCCTGGGCGCCCGGACTCACCTTCTGAGCCCCGTGTTCAGGGAAAGGATGCGGAGTCCTGGGCTCCCGAGGAGGGAGCGGAGCCTGGGGAAGGCGGGCGCGCACTCTGGGAAGGGGTCCGGCCCTACCGGAGGAGGCAGGTGGTGGGTCTGCCGTCCCGAAGGTGAAGGAGGCTGTGGGCAGCTCTGTTGGGGTCAGGACAACGAAGTTTTATTTTTAAATTCCACGGAAAAGAGGAATGAACTCAGCTTCTTTTTTTGTTTGGCTCGGGTTCCGCACTTGACTATTCTACACTCAGGGTTGCTCTGCAGAAACCCAGGCTGTGTTTTGTTCCAAGGGCCGGAGACCAAATATTTGCTTAGCTCGAGTGAGAGAAGTCGTCTTTGTGGTGCCCGTTCCCACCGCAGTAAACCTCATCGTGCACACGCGTGGGAAAGTCAGACCTGTGGTGTTGGGCCTGCGGGGGACACTGGCGGGGACAACGTGAGCCTCGGGGCTGTGCATCAGTGAGGGGCTGCACACACGCACGTGTGGACATGACGAGAGAGTGTGTCTGCACGGAGTGTGTGCGTGTGGCCTGAGTGTGTTTCTAGATGGCCAGAAGTTCCAGTGGAATTTCACCTTTCATACTATTCAATAAATATCTTCTTTTCCATCCTGTACCCTTTAAAGGTGTATCAGATTTTTTTCTTTTGTGGTGCCGGAGATGGAACCCAGGGGTGTTCTACCTCTGAGCTACACCCCCAGCTCTTTTTATCTTTTATTTGGAAACAGGGTCTTGCTAAATTCATGAGGGTCTCACTAAGTTGCTGAGGCTGTCCTCGAACCCACAATCCTTCTGTCTCTGCCTCCCAAGTCCTGGGATTACAGGTGTGTGCCATCATGCCTGGCTTAAACCCAACCCTTTTTACTTTTTATTAAAAAAAAAATCGAAACAGGGTCTCGCTAAGTTGTTGAGGCTGGCCTCGAACATGCAATCTTCCTGTCTCAGACTCCCATGTAGTTGGATTGCCAGCATGTGCCACCTTGCCTGGCCAGGGTCACATTTGTGTGTGCGCACGCATGTACTAGGGATGACCCTGTGAGGAATAGATCTTTTCTATCAAAGGAATGGCTTGATGTGGGCGCCATGTTGTAAAGTTGCCATTTGTGTAACTGTATTTGTGTACCTGTGCTTGTATTTTTGTAGATAGCATTTCCTAAAAATTGTGAGTGCCGACCCCTCCCCCGGCGTCCCCTTCAGCCAATGGCGTAAAGATCGTGAGGCTGTGTTCCCACCAATAGAAACACAGCACAGAAGCCCCGCGCTGAAGATGAAACGCCTAGTAATTTCCTCCATGTTGTTCTTGTACGCCAGACCTTCCTGGTGACAGGAGCCCTTTTTGCAAAAAGTAAAATTCACCTTGCAGAGCTGCTTTTAACTATGTGTCTTTTTTAACGACACCATAAAAATTTACTTCTAACAACCCCAGGCAGTCGCATGCTACCACAGGCTGTCCCGTGGAGCTGCACCCCCGCCGCATCAGACATGCTTGCGCCTCATCTCTTCATTAACTATTTTTACTCTAAATCTTGCCTCAGTTTCTCCTTCCGGTGTCCTTTTGCACTTAGACTGAGGCCTCAGACTCCTCCACAGTCCAAAACCTTCCCTGAGACCCGGGCCGGGGGTCATCTTACCCTTCATTTCCTCCCCTGCAGGTTTTGAAACTCACGCACCCTCCGATGGAAATGGCTGATAGCAGATGAGGGGCGAGGCGGGCGGGAGGTGTTCCCGCCTGCAACAATCGTGACAAAGCCAAGAGCTCACATTCGCACGGCAAGCTGTGACTTCCCCATGTCGCCTCCCGTAATCGCGGGTCAGAGCAACGGGGTGGGTGGCCCTGGTGCCATTTCTCCAGGAAGAGGCCGAGAGAAATGATGCTGAGATAGACAGCAAGAGCAATTTTGCCTGGTCCCCACAGCTGACTGGAGACTTCCGTTCCTGCCTCTCGGTGAATCAGCAGGTGGGATGGGAAGTGTAAAGAGGTTTGCTGAATAATTAGTGCAGCTCTTCAAAAAGAATAAAATAAAATAAAATAAATAAAATAAAAGCTGGGTATGGTGGCACACACCTGTAATTCCAGTACTAGGGAGGCTGAGACAGGAGGATCGCAGGTCCGGGGGCAGCCTCAGCAACTTAGTGAGACCCTGTTTCAAAATAAAAAAAAAAATAGGGCTGGGAGTGGAGCTTAGAGGTAGAATGCCCCTGGGTTCAATCCCCGGTACCACACACACAGGAAGTAATTAAACATGATCCTTGGGGTATGGCTGCGTTCTCATTACACACACGATGCGTTTCTTTAACTGGATAGTTTTCTTTTTCTAACTTCTGGTCGGTCAAATCTGAAACTTCTATCACTTAAGTAAATCACCCGCTTTGTGGAAAAATTAGAAAATACATATATAAGGAAAAAAAGACTACAGGGCACGCCGGGGACACCCCACGACTCTGCGTGGCCGCTGCTGGTGCTTGGGTAGGCTTCTTCTTACGCTTTTTTCTGTGCGTGCAAAATGTATGCGCTCCACTAAGTTTATTTTATTTTTACAAAACTGAAGTCATACCGCACTAATGTTATCTCTAGTGATCTGTGATGAACATTTTGCCCATCAAGGGATAGTCTTCTATATGTCATTTTATTTTATTTTTTAAATACTTTTATTGGTGCGTAATAGTCTCACATCATAATGTAGTTCATAGTGATAGAGACATACATGCGCACAGCACTTGGTGGACTTTCCCCCTGGCTCCCTCTACATACATGTCATTCATGTCATTTTTTTTTTTTTTTTGCGGTACCGGGGATTGAACGCAGGGGCGTTCTACCTCCGCGCTACACCCCCGGCCCTATTTTTTATACTTTATTTTGAAACCGGTCTCACAAAGTTGCGGAGGGCCTCACTAAGTAGAGAGAGAGAGAGAGAGAGAGACAGAGCGAGCTGGGGCTGGCCGCGAACCCGGATCCTCTGTCTCCGCCTCCCAAAGTACTGGGATTACAAGCGTGCGCCACCATGCCCGGCCATACATGTCATTTTAAATGGTGTGTGCTCTTCTGCTGTTTGATGCTCCTTATTGTTGGACATCTTATTTATTTATTTATTTTTAATGTTTTTCTTTTGCAGTGCTGGAGATGGAAACCAGGGCCTCGTGCATGCCAGGCAAGGGCTGTACCATTGAGCTGCACCCTCAGTCCTGTGGTTATTTTATTTTATTGGTACTGGGGATTGAACCCGGGAGTATTCTACCTCCCAGCTACACCCTAGCCCTTTTTTATTTTGAAACAGGGTTTTGCTAAGTTGCTGAGGCTAGCCTTGAACCTGCAATCCTCCTGTCTTAGCCTCCCAAGTATTGGGATTACAGGCATGCACCATCATGGCCATCTTACACCCCAGCCCTTTTTATCTTTAATAATGCTGAGGCTGGCCTCGAACCTGCTATCATTCTCTTGTCTCAGTCTCCCAAGTTCTGGGATTATAGGCATGCACCACCACTCCCAGCTCCTGCTGGTTATTTTATATCTTTAATATGCAGAGTGGAAAATAATTAGTCCAGTACAGGAACCTGCAAGGTCTTTATTTTGAGGATGCTATTAATCCAGACTTCCCGGGACCGTGCAGTGGACACTGGGCGACTGGCGCCGTGTTGTGTTTTTGTTCTTATCCAACATCTCTGACAATGTTGGCGTTAAGTCCCTTACAATTGTTTGAAACTGCTTCTTGGGCCCCAGGAGGCCGGTCTCTTTGTCTCCGTCACATTCAGTTCCCTGAACTCTGCCCACCTGAGTGTGGCCGATGAGGTTAAGATATTAATTCCTGTTCCCTCACTCAGATGAATATCTGATGTGAAATTAGTAGGGGGAAAAGCTGTGCTGTGGAGCCACCCAGCGCTTCCCAGCGGGAGGATGTAGAAGTCAGAGGAAGAGATAATGTTACACCCCTGGGGCCCTGGCCGGCATGCCTTTGATAATCAGCATCAGTATCTCTTTCATGTCACTGAGCACTAGATGAGGCCGCATCAAAGAGACTGTTTCAGAAAAGAAATCCGTGAACAGGCTCTGGCGAACAATGCTGGAGGGAGGGGCCGCGGCCCGGCTGTCCTCCTGGGGCAGAGGCTTTCTCTGGCCTGCCTCCCAGGGCTCCGCGCTTTGGCCGTTGTCATAGTGCCCTCCTGTGCCACCTCCGGCTGTCAGCCAGGGGCAAGGGTCCTTCTGAGCTTTTAAACTAGAGTTACGCAGTCTCTCTGGATTTTCCCCTCCTCCCTCCCTAAAGCTGATTTTTTCCCCTTAATGCTAGTCTTCCAGTAGATACTTGTCCTTCTTCTGAGACACTGGGGCATCCAACAAAAACATACGAAAGAACAGTTCTTTGTGTGTTTGTCTTCAGGACCGAGCTCTGTGAGCGCTCCGGGTACGGAAGGGCTTTGCGCCCGTTCACAATTTTCTTTGCTGGAGCCTTCCAGGGGCAAGCGACCTGCTCATGTTCAACTTTGTGCGTGTGTGGCGTAACTTTACCCTTTGATAACACAGACAAGCCTTGAGTCTGAATTTCTCCCCCCTCACTGGTCTCCTGTTTGTGTGTGTGTGTGTGTGTGTGTGTGTGTGTGTGTGTGTGTGTGTTACTGGGGATTGAACCCACGGGCATTCTATCTTTGAGCTATACTCCCAGCCCTATTTTAATTTTAATTTTGAAACAAATTCTGCTAAATGGCTGAGGGGCTCACTAAGTTGCTGAGGTTGGCCTCAAACCTGTGATCCTCCTGTCTCAGCCTCCCAAGTATGGGGATCACAGGCTTGCACCACTACGTCTAGCTCTTCCTGTTCTGTTTGCATTGTTAGCAGTATTGAGTCTTCAGTGAGTTTTCTTTTCTTTTAATTTTTAAATTTTATGCTATGTAAAGGGAAGAAAACCCTATTAAGAACCTTTGTGTGTGAATGAAAACACAAAATGTGTTTTAAATATTTGAAATCCAGGAGGAGGAAGAAATAAGGCAGCCCCTTTCAATTTCAGGTTGAGCATCCTTGATCTAAAAATCTGAAATCCAACAATGCTCCCAAATCCAAAACATTTTGAGAGCGGGCCAGACCCAGTACATGGAGAATCCCACTCCCGACACAGTGTGGGTCATGGCGAAAACACAGGTGCGCCGAAAATATTGTCTAAAGTTACCTTCCGGCTCCGGGTGCAGGTGTATGTGAAACGTGAGTGAATTTTGTGTTTAGACTTGGGTCTTATCCCCAAGATTATCTCATTCCAGATATGCAAATATTCCCAAATCTGAAAAACTATGAAATCTGAAACACTTCTGGTCTCAAGCATTTCAGACAAGGGATTTCCAACCTGTGTTTCCACTGAAGGGGGGGAGTGGGATAGTCATGTTTGGTAACTCCCTGTGGCTTAAGAACAAGAAAACACTTTGTCAGTAGCACCCAGGGTGAGCAGTGAAAGGCTCAAACACCACAGGTGAACTCGTCCCAGGCCACGTCCCCCTCCTCATCTGCAGGGCTTTTGCCTGCTCTCATCTTCTTCTATTACTTCTCATCAGGCTCTTTCATTCTTTCACTTTTATAATTATTATTATTTAAAAAAAAATTCTGCCGGGCGTGGTGGCGCATGCTTGTAATCCCAGTACTTGGGAGGCTGAGACTGGAGGATCCGGGTTCGCAGCCAGCCTCAGCTACTTAGTGAGGACCTCCGCAACTTAGTGAGACCCTGTTTCAAAATAAAGGATAAAAACTAGGGCTGGGGGTGTAGCTCGGAGGTAGAATGCCCCTGGGTTCAATCCCGGATACCGCAAAAAAGAAAGAAAAAAAGGATGACATGAAAGACAACTTCACCAATAATGTGGGTTTTATCTTGGCTGGTGGTTTTGCCTAAAAGTGCTCTCGAGTGGGGACGATGCGCCCCGGTGGGGGATGGGGCAGCCTGTCCCCGCTGCCTACACCAGGCCTGCAGAAGCTTGGGGGGCAGGTGGGCTTTGAATCTGTGCCCTCTCATTGCCCCTACAACCCTTTTCTCGGGAGAAGGAAATGAAGTAGGGTGGTCGCACAACAGCCATGGGCATTGGCGGCCCTGCCATCTGGCTTCTCCGACACAGTGATGTCAGCGTGGGCAAGCCAGGTCTGAGAGTTTGTGTCCTGGTCAGCATGTGTCGGTCAAGCATACTGGGCCTGTGTTCCGGATGGCACAGGTCCACGACATGATCAGTAGTAAGAGGAAGAAGGAAGACTTCAAAAAACGAAAAAAAGCCAAGCGTGGTGGCGCAGGCTTGTAATCCCAGTTCTTAGGAGGCTGAGACAGGAGGATCACAGGTTTGTGGCTAGCCACAGCTACTTTAGTGAGGTCCTCTGCAACTTAGTTAGACCCTGTTTCAAAATAAAGAATAAAAAATAGGGCTGGGGATGTAGCTTGGAGGTAAATTGCCCCTGGGTTCAATTCCCAGTACCACAAAAAAAACAAAAACAAAACCAAACCCGATGATTAAGTCAAAGGTAGAGATCTGTTTTCACCTTGGTTGTTAGGGTCCCTGCAAAGCCACATTCCGCGGGCATAGCCACCGGGTTGAATTCGATGACTGCGTACTGAGTCTAGCGTATTGTACTTACAAAGTATGTGCACACAGCACGCCGCTACCAAACAGCCCGCGGTGTGCCCGGCTACTGCTGCTGAGGCGGGGCGGAGGGGCTGGGCTGCTATTTCCTGCATCAGCATATCATCACATAGCATCTTTGTGTGGAGCCTCAAAAGGGGATAAAAGCCGGCTCTGGTGGTCTCTGCAGGGCTGGCCGGGCGGGCTGACGTTCGGGTTAGTAAGCCAGTGTTTTCCTGGATTGTGTGATGTGGTGGATGCCTCTGGTCCAACTCCCTGTGTCCCGCTCCTCCTGCCGCGGTCTGTCTCCCTGAAACAGACCCCGTCTGCGTGGTTTGCCATCACTGTGATAATCATTGTGATAATCACTGTGATAATCATTGCACCATTGTGATAATCATTGCAAGAGGCTCATGGAAATGAAAATATTTTATAAGCCATAAAATGCCATGCAAATTTAAATGATTTCCTCTTATGCGGAGCAATATAGTGACGTGCCAGCACTCAGAGCTTTCCCCGGGAGGACTCCACCCACGGGTTTGGACCCCTCTTGAGCCTGCTTGGGGTCTTGTTACTGTCACCCAGCTCTTGGGGTTTGTGGGCATCAGAGGGTATTTCCTAATACAAAGGACCCAGGGCCTCGGTTAGGCCCCATGTGCACCAGGTCCTGGCATACCTGTCAACCCACAGCGTGTGCCCCGGCCTCCATGCTGAAGGAACCCACTCTCGCCTCGGCCTGTGGAGAGGGCATGGCCGGCCATGGCCACGGGCAGCGTCCTCTCACTTTCCACGTCCTGAATGCCTGTGCACAATTGTGCACAGTTCTGGTTGTGAATGGGAAGAGCCATGGTGGCAGCCTGGGAGGCCATCCCTTTGTGTCTTTTGTTCCCTTGAATGCTGGCCAGTGTGTCACCAGGCCTGGGAGAGGCCACTCCTGCAGGGCCGCCATGCCTTCTCCACCTGAGAAGGCTGGAGAAGGGACTGCATGCTCTCCCTCCGTGGGAAGGCAGCAGCCCAGTGCCTTCCTGGAACGGAGGCCCTGGAACTAACCAGATGCTTCCAGCAAAGCCAAGAAGTCCTAGTTAATTTCATGGTCATTTCCACACTGTTTACCAAGGATTCTCCGCTCCAATGTAAGGCTCCCAAATATGGTATTACACGAGGCTGGCCGGGCTGTGGCCGAGCGCCCGAGATGCATAAATATTTACTAACGAAACAAATGCACTTGAAGCGTTTTCTGCCTAGGCCTCTGTGCAGTGGTCACTGGCATTAATTCTCAGAGTGAGGCCATCTTATGGATTATGCCCAGCAGAGATTTACAAACATATCAATGCCCAGACCTTTTAGGGCTCGTGAAGCACAGGGCAGTAGTCACTCTTTCTGAGGCAAGGTGACATTTCATGTGCAGAGAGAGAGGCAGGGAGCCCATCGGTGCTGGGCAGATGGGTGGGTGCTCTCTCTACTCGCTCTGATTCGGTCGCAGCTCTGGTGTTCTCTGGACTTTGTGCGATGCCCTCGTCCTCTCCGGACTTGAGCTGCTTGGTGTGTAAAGGAGGCGCACTGTCTCGGGGCTTGCTGTGAATCGCGGGTGAGGCCCTGTGTGTGGAGCACGCGGCCGACGTCCAGCACTCACTGCACATGAGTTTCCCTTCCTTGGATCCTTGCGTTTTGTAAGCCTTGGGTTTCTATCAAGTCTCACCTTCTTTCCCAGGCTGCTCCTTTGCAGTCTGCTGCGTTTGCGCAGGGAGATGGAGTCCCCCTGCTCCTTGTCCGTGAGTACTGAAGACATCGGCGTGCCATTCCACCCGATTTGTGTGACGTTCAAAGGTTCTGATGTGGCAGCCCAGGCTGAGTGTCTGCGTGCCCCGAGACACTCCTCTGTCAAATTTCAAGGCAGCATCGGTCACTGACTTTTATGTCCCATCCTCTAGATGTGTCTTGGAGACACTTGCTGGCCTGTGTAATAGCAAAGGCAGACACACAATTGCTTTTTCTTCTGTCAAATGTTCTCACAAGTATTTACTCATTCAGTCATTAAAATAACTGTGTGTGTGTGTGTGTGTGTGTGTGAGAGAGAGAGAGAGAGACAGAGAGAGAGGGAGAGAGATGACATCGTTCAACTTTGCATATGGGTAAACTGAGTCTAAGAGGGATCAAACAAAGGCAGGAGATCAATAATTGATGACAGCAACTCTCAGGTTATCTCTTCTAGTCCCAAATCTAGAGTGTGCCACAGTCACACGGGGCTTAGAAATTAGAAGCTGTTATGTGGGCTCCATCTCCCCCTTCGCCTTAGTTTTACTTGGTTTTCTGAGTGAATCCCCACAGGAGTTGAAGGATTTACACAGGTCTTTTGGAGTCATTGCTCAGTGAATAAAGTCATTGGAGACAGGGCTCACTGAGAATTTTTCAGGCTGAAGGATTAAAAAAAGAACAACACTCTAAGGATCACAGAATTGAGCTGGGTGTTGGTGGCCACTCCCGGTACTTGGGAGACTGAGGCAGGAGGATCGCAGGTTTGAAGCTACTGAGACCTTCAGTAGCTTAGTGAGGCCCCTGTTTCAAAATAAAAAAATTTAAAAGGGCTGGAGGTGTAGTTCAGAGTTGGAATGCCCCTGGGTTCAGTCCTCAGCACCACACAAACACACATACAAACAACTCAGAATTGAGGGTCAAAAGAGGCTGTTTAATTCCTGCATTCAGGATTTTATTGAACAATTTTTATTGTGCCCCTGCTATGGCCAAGCTCTGTGCAGAGTGCTGGAGATCCAAGAGCCACCATAATGGATATAGAGATGGATACAGTCCTGGATGGATACAGCCCTGGATGGAACAGTCCTTGATGGATACATCCTTGATGGATACAGTCCTGGATGGATACAGTCCTTGATGGATGGATGCAGTCCTTGATGCAGGCAGCCCTCGATGGATACAGTCCTGGATGGATACAGCCCTTGATGGATACAGCCCTTGATGGATACAGTCCTTGATGGATACAGTCCTTGATGGAGGCAGCCCCGATGGATACAGTCCTTGATGGATACAGTTCTTGATGGATATAGCCCTTGATGGATACAGTCCTTGATGGATACAGCCCTGGATGGATACAGCCCTTGATGGATACAGCCCTCAATGGATACAGCCCTCGATGGACATAGCTCCTCTTCATACTCAGGAAGATCAGGTCCTGGGGTCCCTATGGCGTCTGGGTGAGACTGTCACTCAGTTCTCCCAATCCACAGGAGAACGGATGGGCCGGAAGAAGGGCAACGGCTTTGCTCTAGACCAGGGCGTGGCTAGTTAGCTCAGGGAGAGAACCTCTTATCTCAGATGCTTGGAACTAGAAGTGTTTCAGATCTCAGAGTTTTTGAATTTTGGAATATTTGCATACGTATAATAGGATATCTTAGGGGATGGGACCCACATCTAACCACAAAATTTATTTACAGTCCACATACACCTTACATGTATAGCTTAAAGATAATTTTATCTCTATTTTAAATAATTGTGCGCATGAAAGAAGGTGGGGAATTTTCCACTTGTGGCATCCTATTGGCCCTCAAAAAGTTTCAGATTTTGGGGCGCTTCGTGTTTTTGATTTTCAGGTTAAGAATGCCCAGCTTGTAGCAGATTCATACTTTTTCAAGTCTCACTAAACTTCGCTCCACTCCCACACAGCTGCTCTGTTTAGAGGAGGGAAGACCCCCAGCCCAACCCTCCCCGCTGCACAGCAGTGGAAGAACAAATGTCCTTCCTCCCAGGTCGCTTTCCCAAAGTTCTGGACTTTTCTCCTGTAGCTGTGCCATGCCTGGTGGTGTCCACTTGGTGGGTGGCAGGAAAACCAGCACAGTCTCCGTGGTCCTCACCAGTCAGGAGCTGGGCTGGGCTGTCAGTGCCGCCCCCAGCCCACAGCCCCGGTAAGACAGGGGCCAGGAAAGTATGTGGACTCCCCCAGCCTCCTCTTTTTTGTATTTTTATTTATTTTTTTTTTGCGGTACTGGGGGTTGAACCCAGGGGCATTCTACCTCCGAGCTACACCCCCAGCCCTATTTTTATTCTTTATTGTGAAACAGGGTTTCACTAAGTTGCGGAGGGCCTCACTAAATAGCTGAGGCTGTCCTTGAACCTGCGATCCTCCTGTCTCAGCCTCCCAAGTACTGGGATTACAAGCGTGCGCCACCACGCCCAGCTTTCCAGCCTCCTCTTCATGCTCAGGAAGATCAGGTCCCGGGGTCCCCATCATTTCTGTCTCTGAGCAGGACCACTGCTTTCCAGCCCCAGGAAGACTTTAGATTCTTTGAAGTGGTGCCTCATAAACCCAGTCAACAGGGAAGAAACAATAACAACAACAACAACAACAACAACAACAACAACAACCCAAAACCAAACCAAAACAAACAAACAAAACAAAACAACACACAGACGGAGCTGTCCGGAAAAAGTCAGGCCCTGTTGTGCTGAAATCGACATCTGGCCACTTTCTTTCAGCAGGACAAAGAGGCTTTTTTCCCCCAAGCCAGGATTTTATGCCTTTAATCTTTTCCAGAAGAAAAGAGTTCTCATTACGTCCGCATCTTATCGCATAACTGTACATCATAAAGTTGCCCTCATCGCCTCTTCCTTCTGATTAGCGGGCCCTGAGTGATTCTCGCCGACGACATTATTAGCCGGGCTCTCAGAACAGTCACACCAGTGTCCCAGCGTCAGCAGGGGTCAGAATCCTTGGCTAGTGAGGAATCCGCAGGAATCTCTGCAAGCCCTTCATGATGAACAGTGGCGGTGATGGTTGTTCTTTGTCCAAATCGGGGCCCAGGGAGCCTTTCTGTGGAGCCGGCTTTGGCACCTGCTCCCTGGAGTCCAGCAGCCTCCAGCAAACTCAGCTGCAGCGTGGCCTCACTTGCTGGCTCGTTTCCCGAGTTGAAACGGCAGGGACTAGGAATGGAGCACCTGGTGCTTACGTGGCCAAGTAGCAACAGGTGTGATTTGCTTATGTATTTATTTTTTGTGATACTGGGAATTGAGCCCAGGGGTATTCTACCTCTGAGCTAAACCCTCAGCCCAATTATGTATGTATGTATGTATGTATGTATGTATGTATTTAGCGGTACCAGGGATTGAACCCAGGGGCATTCTACCTCCGAGCTACACCCCCAGCCCTATTTTATTTTTTATTTTGAAACAGGGTCTCACTAAGTTGTGGAGGGCCTCACTAAGTAGCTGAGGCTGGCCACGAACCTGTGATCCTCCTGTCTCAGCCTCCCAAGTACTGGGATTACAAGCCTGCGCCACCACGCCCGGCCCCAGCCCTATATTTTATTCTTTATTTTGAAACAGGGTCTCACTAAGTTATGGAGGGC
>PVJS01046401.1:0-15844 GCA_004027185.1 Glis glis
GGGGGGGAGGGACACCAAGAGCTGTGTGCATGTATGTTAACACCAAACTGATACTCATTGTGATGTGAGACTACAATGTTCTCATCACAAAAAGAACCAGTAAAATCTTTGCTCAAATGTAAAGAAACATCAACAACAAAATGATAAAGATTAGTAACTTTTTTCTTTCATTTTTTAAAATATACTTTAATTGGTGCATTGTTGTCTCACATCATAATGTAGTTCAGAGTAATAGGAACATACATGCACACAACACATTAGTATTTTGTTATGAGAATGTTAAAGCAATTTGATCATGAAAGGTTCCCACAAACATTTACATACCAGCATAAAACAAGTGAAAAAAGAATATTGCAGTAAATAAATAAAAGATACAAAAAGGAACTAAAAATTATAGAATTGAAAAACGTAATACTAAAAAATGATCCTTGGGTGTAGTAAATAGCAGAATGGATGAGACAGATGATAGAATAGGTGAACTTTAATAAAAACAATCATGTAGTTGGAACAATAGGTCGAAAAATATGTAAAAAAGAACAAGCTTGGTAACTAGGGACAATGTAAGAATTACAAATATTTAGCATTATTTGTTACATCATCTTTCCATCCAAGGAATACCGGAAAGAGATACTATGAAAGTAGGAAAGGGAAATTTCTCTGAAAACAATACGTGGAAATGAAAATTAAAGTGATGATGTACATATAAACTTGGGCCCAAATATATATTTTGCAGAATAAAATTTGTCATTTTAATCAAAGTTTTAAAAATTGGGTTTCCATTTGGACAGTAAAATATATATATACAAAATTAAAGCTTTTATTTTTAACTGTTTTATTATATAGTATGCCTCCAGCTTCTTTTCTCAACCATTCACCCAGAGGAAAGAGTTTCCCCTCGTAAATATACATTGTACATATTTATAAAAATATTGCATAATTTGTGTGCTAATCTGGGATCTTGTAACCAACAAGACATAGATATTTATAGACCACCTTTACATTTCAGTGTTGTAGGAAATCCCATTTTATTCCTCATTTCTTTAAAAATGGACTGACTTGCTATAAAGTTACATTTTATGTTTTCAGGTCCATGTCTCAAATTAGCTCTCTGGGTTATTAACTGAATGCAAAAATGTGGGCTACTATTTTTACTCTGAACTCTTCTGGACTTAAATAGATTTTCCTTAAAAATACCACATTCAGAGCCAGGTGTGGTTGTGCACCCCTGTAATTTCAGCTTCTTGGCAGGTGGAGGCAGTATGACTGAAAGTTTGAGGCCAGCTATGGCAACTTAGCAAGAAGTTCTCTCAAAATAAAAAGGGCTGGGTGTGTAGCTCAGTGGCAATGTACCCTGGAGTTCAATTTCCAGTGCTGAAAATAAAAGTACACACATTCAGGGCAGGTAAATATACATGACAATGGAAACTCTGACTTAGGCTAAATGAACAAAAAGAAAGGAAGACCAAAAACTGGATGGTTGTTTGGCTCTAGCAATATTTAAGTTTTTGAATGTTAACCTATAAAGTGAGAGATGGTGATATAATGAGTAGGGTAGAAGCCTGTCTGGCTCCATTCATAAAATAGTTTTGAGTTCAATTGCTCTACATTTCAGTAGTGGCTCACTAAGCAGATCAAACTTGCAAATATACCTCTTAATACTGGTGTTCTTTACTTTTATAATCTGTAAAAGAGAAATGGGAAAATCTTCTCATTCATGTTGAAACAAAGGCCAAATAAGTTTGTTTTCATGTGTGAAAAGTCAAGTAAATCAAAACCCTTCCCTCAAGAATTATGATAGTTTATGTCATTTTTTTAGTAAGTATTCTTTCCCCCTTCTCCTGTCAATGAAAAGCCTACATTTCTTTGGGCCATTGATATTTTTGTCAATGGATGTTAATCGTTATGACTTAAAAAAAGAATTCTACGTAGAGTCCATAAATATGCTTGAGATGTCATAGATTGTCCTCTCACTCCCATGTCCTTTACCATGAGAAGGTCATGCCTATATGAATCAGAGTTCTACAGAGATGTTTTGTGCAGAATTAGTTCAGGCAATTATGGATGCTAGAAATTCCCACAGTCTTTCATCTATAAGCTGGAGTCCCAGACAAATCAGTCTATAATTCATTTCAAGCACAAAGACCTGAGAACCAGAGGAGCTGATGGTGTAAATTCCAGTCCAAAGGCAGAAGAAAACTTATGCTCCCTCTCAAGTAGACAGACTTACAGCAAAGAGGGCAAATTCCTCCTTCCATGTTTGTGTTCCATTTGTGCTTTCTATGGATCGGATGATATCCACCTACACTGGGGAAGGTAATCTATTAAATTCACTGATGCAAATGCTAATCTCAACTGTATCACTCTCTCACACACCCAGAAATGATGCTTCATCTGGGTACCTTATGGCGCAGTCAAGTTCACACATAAAACTGTCACAATGCTCAGTTACTCACTTGACTCACAGCTCAATCTGGCTCCTAGAATGATAGATGAGCAAAGCTGACTTGAAAGAGTCGTTTTTATTTCTCTCTGATTTGGCTTTGAGGTCTCTCTCTTGAGGGTGACTATAAACTCTAGCCCTGCCCCAACAGGGCTCCCCATGGAGCCCTGTCATGGATGTAGTACGTTTTTCAACACTTCTTTCCATAGCAGACAGCTTACTGCCTATGTGTTCAATCTATAACTAGAAAATTGTTCAAATTGGTAACCGCCTTTGTGGTTCTCATTTCATCTGTGTTTAGTTTATCCCTGCCATGGTAGCCACTCCCTAGGAGAGTCTTGACCAGAGATAAGATAGGTTTGGGTACATTTGTCAAGTGAGACACCAATCAGACAGCCCCACAAAACACAAGGAATAATGGAAACAATTACTTTCATCTGTATGAGAGAAGAAGAGCAGTGATGTGAGCCCCCAGGATGATCACAGGGGTACTGTGCCCAACCAAGAGGTGGAGAGGCAGGAAGAGGTGAACATGGGCGAAGGGCTTTAATGGGGTTGAGGGCATGGCCCAAGCATGTTTCCTATAGGGAGTTGTAATTAGTGGGTTTAGAACTAGCACATGTCCATCTTGTAGGGTTTTCCTACAATGGAGGAGGGGTCTGCAGTCCATGCAGGGTGTGGGGGTCCATGGGTTGTGCCTGTATGTCTCACAGGAAGACTATTATCTGGAGGTGGTTGTACAAGTCAGGTATATGAATTGACCACATTGAGGAACTGGGAGAATGCTGAGAGTTAAACAATGTGCCCATTTTGACTAAAGCTCTGTTTCCTGTGTGAGACATTTCTTACATTCAAAATGGAAGCTCAGGCACCATAATATTATAAACATTCACTGCCCAGTTCAATATCTTGACACTTATCCCAGCTAAGCCAGCATACTCACAGGAATTCTGCAGATCTATAACATAGGATTAAATGTTTGTTAAATTATTAAGATTTAACTTAATTTTATTGTAGATGTTATAAAGGTTGACTGATATAGGGGCTGATAAATACTAGCAGTTTTGTATACAAGTTTTCAAAATGTTTTGAAGGCTAACCCCAGTAGGAGGATCCTTTTCCTATTTAAACTGAACTTTTGGAATCTAGTTGCATTGTCATATTAGGGGAAAGAATTAACATGTGTGCTAAGCTTTGTTTTTTAAAAGCTCTGGAACAAGTGACTTATAACAAGCTTCATAAAAGAAGAAAGTGTTTGCTGCAACTTGACTGCATAAAATAAGGCCTGATGAAAATTAAATATTAATATGCAGGTTATGTTATGCTGCTTCAGAATTTCAGAAAAATGAACAGTAATCAAATGAGGGTGTCACATAATACACAGCAAGCAGAGAGCCAATTATGTAAATGAATGCCCAAGGTTAGCATGATACAATGCTTTTTAATTTGACAAATATTAAAATCAACTTGTTCTTAATGTAATAGATGGCTGTGACAACAGTTAAAGAGCACCAAATGTTTTTGTAATCCCCTGTCAAATTAAAAGTGCTATTGGGAGTGACCTGCTTTCCTTAGTACAGTAGTTGAAACGCTCAAAATTTTTCAGTATTTCCTCGGTTTCAAAAACACTGGACTAAAATGCTTGTGAGATGAAAGTCATCATGACCAGTGTACATCAGTCTCCTCCAGCTGAAAATACCTAACAGAAGACTGCCACCATGGTACCTTTCCAAACTAAGAAGAGCTCCTTGCTCTTAGCTAATATGGCTTGACTAAGCTGCAGATACATTTTCACAACTATGTGAATTCCACTCATGATTCTTTATAGAAGCTCTTCAGCAGGATCTGTGTTCCTCTTTCATTTTTCTTTTCCAGCCTGTTCATCCAGTCCTAGCCAGTACACTTCATTGTTCTCTTTATTCATGATATGGGAGATTTAATTTTCTTTATAAAGTAAATGCATATGCATAGATACATTCATTAATGTGCATAAGAAAATATGTAATCAAATATGTACACATATATCTATATAATTTTCAACAGCAAAAGAATGGATTAGTTCTACATCACTAGATTATTTAATATTGTTCTTTAATTTATAAAAATAGTGTCTCATTTGGAGAACCTAATATCCTTATTTTTAGCATTTCTAGTTTATATCTGAAGTTTATTGTTTCTATAGAGAACTACACATGTAGGATTCTCATAAGCTATTTATTATTTTCCAAAAAGAAATGACAAAACAATTTTCACCCTGACACTGTTCTAACAGGTGTTACAGTGTTTTTGTGTTATTCTGCAATTTTCACCAGAATACAAGCAACAGAATAAGGAAAAGAAGAGGTTTAGGGAAAGTGCACAACAAATCAAATTCATAGTTAAACTTTTATCTCTAATTATCAACTTTTTTTTTTCGGTACCAGGGATTGAACACAGGGGTGTTCTACCTCCGCGCTACGCCCCCGGCCCTATTTTTTATACTTTATTTTGAAACCGGGTCTCACGAAGTTGTGGAGGGCCTCACTAAGGAGAGAGAGAGAGAGAGAGAGAGAGAGAGAGAGAGAGAGAGACAGGGAGAGAGAGAGAGTGAGAGAGTGAGAGAGCGAGAGAGCGAGAGAGAGAGAGAGCGAGAGAGTGAGAGAGCTGAAGCTGGCCACGAACCGGGATCCTCCAGTCTCCGCCTCCCAAAGTACTGGGATTACAAGCGTGCTCCACCACGCCCGGCAATTATCAACTTTTAACTAAACAAAAGCAATGTATTTCTTTAAGTTAAACATACTGATTTTATGTGTTTTGAACCTGATGATGAGAACTGATAGTGGATATTTCAGAAATCTGTTTGCAATTTTTAAAAAGTTAAGCTATTATTTTTCAGCTTCTGTACTATAGTTTTATGGACCTAGAGATTATGAAATCTGTGTATCCTGTTTATGAAAAATAATACAAAATTTCACATACAAAATTCAATACAGAGAAGTAGTGTCTCAGTGAAAGAACCCATTTCAGTATATTTATAACCTTTTGAAATTTACTGGGTGTGTTTTATGTCCCAGAATTTGCATTTTAATTTTATAAATAGTCTTTGTGTACTCAAAATAATGTCTATTCTTGAGTAGCTAAGTGTGTTTAATAGATATAAAATATTGAGTTTGTTGAAAATATTGTCCAAATACTTAACATCCTTAATGATTTTCTATTTATGATCTATCAATTATAGAGGAAAGAGTGTTCAAACATCTATTAAATAATAAAATGCACCATTGTAACATACATACATATTTTCAGAAAATAGAAGAAGGGATTCTCAACAACTTACTTCAGAAAGTATTACCCCAAGAGTTTTGTTTGTCCATGATTAAGTAGAATTTATCTAAATAGACATATAATAAGTAAACCAATTTAGTAAACACATAGACATATTTCCACAAAGAATTCCCAGGCCCAGATCTTGTGGGAACATAAACCACTGTTCACTCTTTAGCCCTTAGGACATTGAGGCAAAGTCCTGTTGACAGCAGCAGTGGGAGCCTCTTCCTCACTCCTCTTCTGAGTGATTCCTAAGTCACACCTCATGTGGTTATTTTTTTTTCTTGGTGGTATTGGGGATTGAACCCAGGGGAGTTCTATCTCTGAACTATACATCCAGCCACAATCCCCCAGTCCTAGTCTCCCAAATACTGGGATTATAGGCATGAACCACCATGCTGGACAAGATGTTGAATTTCAGTATATCTAAACTTAAAATATTTAAGATTGTCAACATTACTGCCATTTTTATTATTTTATTTTATTTATTTATTTATTTATTTATTTTGCGGTATCAGGAATTGAACACAGGGGCGTTCTACCTCCGCGCTACGCCCCCGGACCTATTTTTTATACTTTATTTTGAAACCGGGTCTCACGAAGTTGCGGAGGACCTCACTAAGGAGAGAGAGACAGGGAGAGAGAGAGAGAGAGAGAGAGAGAGCTGAGGCTGACCGCGAACCCGGATCCTCCAGTCTCCGCCTCCCAAAGTACTGGGATTACAAGCTTGCGCCACCACGCCCGGCTTTATTTTATTATTTTTGAAAGACAAAGTACTTATAAAAAAGAGGGAAAAGGTAATTTACAATTAATTTAAAGTCCATGGTTCAAACACGATTCTTGCCAATACTTGAATAGAGAGTTAATTGTAACAGTACAACAAGTAGATTTTTTTAAAAACTGCTATTATTCTTGAGATGTAAATTACAGTTTATTAGATAAAAAGTTACTTGGTATTTGAAATAACTGTTTGTGGCAGACAGGAAAAACAATGCCTTGGATATGGAAGAAAGTCAGCAAATATTTGTAAAATGAATAAAAGACCTTAACTATGAGAAAAGGAAGGTTAAAATCACATTGCGTATAACCTATTGACTTATGAAACATGCATTGTTCTTTCATGTGTGATCTTTTTTTAAAAAATAATTTTATTAGTGCTTTGCAATCGTATAAGATAGTGAGAGTCAATGTAATACAAACACACCTGCACACAGCTCTTGATATATTTCCTTCCACATTCAGCCTCACTCTACCCTCCTCCTTTCCTATACATGTTAGTGAAACTGATAATAATACCTTCATATCTTGCCATAGTATTATTTGAACTGTTTCCTTCATCAATTTTCCCTTTTCCCCTCCCCAACTCTTTCCCTCAATCCTCTCCCACTTCTCTACAGGTCTCTCTCCACATTATTTAAAGTCCCTTATGTTTCCTAATTTCTTTCTAGCTCCCACATATGAGAGAAAACATACAACTCTTATCTTTCTGAGACTAGTTGATCTCACTTAGCATAATACTCTCTAGTTTGCAGTCACAGATTAGTAGACTTTCAAGTTTTTCAGTTTTCCTTATCCTCAGTCTAATACATGGGTTTATTTGCATCAAACCTGAAGGGAAAAGGAAAATCAAATCAGTGAGGGAGTGGGAATGAGAAAGGTAGTCCAGTGAATACAGATATATAAATAAGTGTAATTTCTAAGCTCACATGAATTTTATGATTCTTCAACATAAAATACAATACTAAGTATAATAAGGGCAACTATAATCCTTTCTTTGTGAAAGGTAGTATGTTTTCCTTATTAATTCATATAGGGCAGTGCTGACAATTATCTCTTGGTTGAGTAATGACAATCATAGCAAATACTTAGTTGCATTTCAGCAGCTTAATTTCTATGAGAGACTCTTCCTGTCCCTTGAGGCCCATTAGGGTATGCCCCACAGGCCAATAGTGCATAATTGCTATTGTGCAAAACATTCTATTTTAAAATTCAATGGATTTCTTTGTCATAATTTCAGTGTTTTGAAGGTCTGTGACACACCATTAAATATATGTTGCATAATGGATTTTATATCTTTCTGTAGATAAACATCTTACTTTTTTAATTAACCTATTACTAATAAAGTACAGATTTCTATAATACCAATGACCTTATGTCTTTAACAAGTTAATGGCTTTAAACAAATGAAAAAGGATTATTAGAGAATAAATATGATTTAAGGCATCTATCATCTATCATTTTAATATTTAGACCTTTTCTTGTACCCTAATTTATGAAGGCCTACATTTTCTTTTTTTTGTAAAAAAGTGCTATGATTATAAAATTAGTACATAGATATTATAAGATGGTTTTAGTAACTTTGTGTATGAAAATATTTACATTAAAAATTCTTACCTCTCCACAAATTACTCTTAGCCAATTGAATATTGAGTCTTGATTATTTTCTTTAAAATACTCTAACAAATTAAGAGATGGAGAAAATACAGAATAATAAATGAATAAACTAATTCATTTATGAATAGTTAACTATCAAACTATGTGTGTTTTGTGGATTAATAGAAATGGAAAAAAGTACTTATCATATTGCTAATAAGCGTTGAGGTGGGCGATGTGTATCTGGGTCCACTTTATTTTTTTCCTGCAAGAGATTCTATAGAATTGCAGTTTCTATACTTGCTCTCAAATTATCTTAACTCTTAAGCCTTAATTTTATTCATTTATCTTACTAAAACCATATTACTAATCCAAATAATCAATAACCTGCCTAATCTACAAAACATGATTTTTTTTTCTAAAACATTTTTCTGATTGTCTATTCTTGAATTTTTTGGATTTTTTTGCTGGCTTCACTTGCTAAAGTTATATTCCCTCCCCCAGGTAGAAATCTCCTTTGTAATCATTCTCTCACATCATTCTAAATAAAGGCTTATGCAGCTGGCCTTCCATATCTATTCTTTCTATATCAATGGATTCAACTGTCCCAGGATCAAAAATATTCAGAAAAAAATGACATGTGTACTGAACATGTTCAGACCTTTTTTCCTAATTATTATTTTTACCAATAGACTGGAATAGCTCCTTATATACCATTTGCATTATTAAGTGTTATAAGTTGTCTAGAGGTGATTTAAAGTATATGGGAAGATTGTGTAGTTTATATGTAAATACTACAACATTTTATGTAAGAGACTTGAGCACCTGAGGATTTTGGTAACCACAGGGTCCTAGACCCAAACCTTCTTGAATAATGCAGGAAAACTGGACTTATAAATGCTGTTATTTGGGCTAGGGGTACAGCTTGTTGGTAGAACACTTGCCAAGCACACACAAGGCACTGGGTTCAATCCCCAGGACCTCAAAAAAATAATGCATTCATTGGTTTATCACTCAAATAGTAATTTTGATAAACAGAAAATAAATAATAAAAGGTAGAAAAGATAATAATTCTTAATTTAAGTGAACTTAATACTTATTCACATGTGAACTACTTTTCCAATTTAAATAGTTTATATCATCCATTATATTAAGACATGTGAAAATAGGAACCATAGTATTATTTCTTAAAAAACTCTGTTTATGAGTCATCAATATTTCTAAGCTTCATTATGTTTTATTTATTGATAAAATATTCTCTCCCTATATTTATATAGTTTCAAAAATTCACTCTAGGAAAATTTAAGTTTCAACAATTAATGAGTTCATGGAAAAAACATGTTTGGGGAATTGAGAGTTTGAACTTAAAATTTTTTAAAAAATATATTTTATTTTTCATAAATATTAAAAAAACAAATGGTAAGTTCATATATGCATAGAATGCATTTTCCCCATTGCAAAAGTATATTTCAAAGCTTTTAATTTATATAGTATACAATATTGATGCAATCTAGTTTAAGAATATTTCTATCCCTGCAAAATATTCTCCTATATTGACATTTATGTCAATAAATGAATAAAATATTAGTTTATGCTTTTCTTTTTTAAGTTATGTGTCAAAAAATACTATTCTGCATGATTTCAAAGCTTTGTAATGTGTCAAGATTTGTTTATGGACTACTCTGTGCTCAATGTGGTGAGTGATCATACTGTTAATAATTTTAACATTGTTCAATTTGTCGATACCTGCTTTAAGGCCTCGCATATGATAAATTATCTTTGTTCACATGAGATGAATATGGATATTCTTGGACTGTAGTTGTTCAACTACATATATTAAATGGATAATGGAACTCATTCTTTTGTTCATACTTTTTATTCATTTGATTGTTTTATTTCTTATTTTGTTTTGTTTTAGTCTACTTGCACTATGAGCTATTGAGAAAGGGTGCTTATCTCCCCCACTGGACATTATAGATTATTGGTGGCTTATGCTTTGTCTTATTCTTATTAGTTTTGTTTTATTTATATATTTGAAGCTATTTTATTGAGTGCATACTGATTATGGAAGACTGGTCCTTTAATCATCATGAAATATTCATTTTTTTCTCTTAGACTTCTTAACATAAACCAACATTTTTAATATTAATATAGTTCTATTACAATTATTTAGGATTTATGTTATACATCTTTATATTTTACTTTAAGTCCCATGTATGTATGTTTGTCTATTTGTTGTTGGTGGTGTTTTTATTTATTTAGTTATTTTTATACTGGGGATCAAACCCAGGGACATTCTACCTTTGAACTATGTCCCCAGTCTTTCAAAAAAATTATTTTGAAATAGGGTCTCAATAAGTTTCTGAGGGTCTCACCAAGTTGGTGAGGTTGGCTGATAATGATAATAATAATATAATAATAATATCTTACTGCAATAGACACAAGTTTTATCAGAAAAAATACTTATGAACTCAAGTATAAATGCTATATTTGCTGAATTAAAATATTTAAGTTTAGGAATGGGAACATAGCTCAGTGGTAGAGCTTTTGCCTAGCATATAAGTTTGATTCCCAACATCACACAAACACACACACACACACACACATACACACTTGACAGTCATTTTTCTTCAGCATTCTAAATCTTTCATCCTGTCTTTGGTTGGAGCTATTTGCATAGAAATCTTAGTGGTCAATTACGACACAGCTCCATTGACAATAATGTATATTTTTCCCTAGGTTGTTTTAAGATTGTTTTGGATTTCCAGTTGTCTTACTGTGATAAGCTGTCATATCTTTGTAATGACATTCTTGATTCAATGGGTTGATCACCACACAAGTCATTTTTTCCTATTTGCAGCTGTGGTCTTGAATTCAGCTTGACTACATAATTAAAAAAAAAAAAAATAACTAGCTCCAGCTAGCACCACAGAATCTGAACTTGAAGAAAAGACACAGGAGAGGAAACATCAAAGAAGGTTCACTAACAGCACAGCAATGATTTCCTGACTTCTTTGCACAGCATCTGATACCCTAGTCATCTCAAACTGAATGGGGGTGTTCAGAGGAGGAGAGACTGGTTTTTTAGGCAATCTCAGCTCCAGAAAGCCACAACTGTGGAACTGCTTTGGTTGATCACATTTCCCAGGCAAGGAAATCGTCACTCAGGGAAATGTGATATGATTTCAATCTCTAGGTAAGTCTCATCTCAAGCCCAGTTACTCATTATTCAATAATTGATCTCAACAAGCAATTACAGGAGCTTGGTCTGGAACATAGTCTTTCTTTAGACTCTCATTTGTGTTAGAAAAATGTAGGTTCAGGTCAATCATGAGTAATTCTATGAGTCATATGGGTTATTAAAAATGCATAAATACTTCAGGTATCTGTAAAGCTATAGTAAAAATCTTTAAATTTCTATTCCTTTTTTCCTGGTTTACTCCCATCATTATCTTTGATATGCTCACTACAGTTTAAACAAATATTTCTAAAAAATAATTATTAATGGACAAACTCCTAAAATTATTTGTGAAGGTTATTTGGAATTCCCTCCTCAAATAACTTTACCTATTGAAAGATTCTACAAATACTGATAGAAACATTTAAATGTGGAGTAATTTTCCCAAAGCTAAGTTGATTTCTTCTTCTATCTGTCTCAGTATATGTAACAGTAGTCCAAATTATGAGTCAATTATTCAGAATACTTTTCCTGAGGGATTGGTTTCTATAGATTTTCAATTTGTATGAAATTATACATATGCACGACAAATATTTTCATCACCCTATATAGTTATTTAAGATATATCAAAGCAATGATCAACACACTACCCATCAACTAATATTAGTTTATGGGGAAAAACCACAAAAATGCTTTTTCCATCATATACTTAATATTAACATAATTATTGAAACTTTCTTGGAAAAATATTCTTTTCTTATAAGTTCTACATTTTCTAAGTTAGAGGCCTTATACACTAATTAGAAAGCTCCAAGTTACATCTTACTTGGGTGTACAACTGTAACAAACCACAAAAACACATTTTCTTTGTCATAATGATTCCAAGTATCATGAAGGAAAATCACTCATTTGTCTTCCATGAAGTCCACACTATGTTTATCATTAACTGCCATTCCATCAATGGTATAAAAAAAAAATAAGTTCCTTTTCAATTCCTGGAAAATGGCTAAGAGGAAGCAACAATAAACCCCACAGTTGGTAGTGGTGACTTTGTATAATACAGGCACACAATGGAATTCCCAAATATCGAGTTTACTATCCTGAAACGCCAGCATTCCAAGTCATGTTCTTGGGACATTTATGGGTATATTAAAATTCTATCAATAAATATTTCTTTTATGAAAGAATATGCATCTCCAAGATTTCCAGTTAGTATAAATGTAGTATCGGCCCTGACATCTCAACAAATCAGAGATGCTTGTGAGAACGAGCCATGCACTGGTACCATGTTTAGAGAAACAGCTCAGAATATTCTCTTATTTAGATATAAGTTCTTTGAAGAGAGTGCTTGTATCTTTTTTCTGTCTCATTAACCATTTATGTGATTCATTTTTTTCTGTGATGATTTAACCATATTTTTCATTTATTACCTGTCTTTATACAAATTTAGCATTTTGAGATTGTTTGATGGGATTGTTTGATGCAGCCATATTGCTCATTCACAGTGGGGGTTTCAGTAATAGACTTCCTAGCATTTTCTTTGTGGTTTGGCCCCTGAAAGTAGTACTGTTAGAAAAATAAAATATAATGGGATTACCTAATAAACTAATGGAGCTAAGAAGCTAGGGAGCATATATAATCAGTTTTAGCTTAGGCTTTAAAAGGAAGTCATTCTCTAGACCACTGTTGTTTTATTCTGAGAAATTAAAATGTTCTGAGAAGAACATCTCCCTCTTCCAGAATGATATGCATAGTCCCAGGCCTGGTACCATCTGACAAGTTAATGACAAATGTTTGTGTGGTATGAGAGAGAGAATTTTGTGGGTCCATGATTCACCCAGCACATGACCCCATTTCCACCACCACACATGATATCTTTCCAGTAGTCCTCTTTGACTACTACTCATATTCAGTGAAGTCTATGTTTACTCATTCATGATAGCCAGCACTTCAATCTCTTATTTCTTATTCTAGTTTCTATGGTTGTCTAGCAATTTATCCCATAGTTTACCTCAAAATAGCGAGCAAATTATCTCAGCATAAAAGTATTACCCACTATGCTCCTAGATTGCATGGGTTAAGAATTCAAATGGCATGGAGGGGATGGTTTAGTTCTGCTCCATGATATCTGGGGCCTGAGAGAGAGAAGACTCCAAGCCTGGGGGCTGAACTGATCAGAAGTTAGTTGGAGTAACCATCCATGAGCCAAGAAATGCTGGCAACTTTCAGAAACTGGAAAGGGAAAGAAATGTATTCTCCATAAAGCCTCCAAAAGGAATATAACACTCCTAACGTTTTCATATTAGTCCCATAAGATTCATTTTGTACTTTTGGCTTCCAGAATTGTAATATAAGAAATCATATTGATGTAACCTCTAAGTTTATGGTAATTTTTTCAATATAAACAGCATTTGTAGGTACCAACAACATGAGATGAAAAAAAAAAGGTTAAGTAATGAGGCAAGGCAAATGGTATACCTGTGATCTAAACAATGGGCAAAGCTATGCTTTGGATATCCCTTATCCCCTATATGAACACTTTATCCAACCTCCTTTCAAAAGAGCAATAAAACAAAGAGGAATTTGGGAACTTACTACCATGCAAAAATTGTCTTTAATGATATCAACAATGCTTAGATTATTGAAAAGAGAATGGTTGAAAGAAAAAAATGAAGATAGTAATGAAATAAGAGGGAGATAAACTGAGGGTAACTTTAATATTTAATAAATAGTTGGTGATTTAAAAAGAAAAGATTGACGTAATTATTCTAAATAGCTAGCGGCATAGTATTGCCATCTGAGTGGAGGAAATGCACCCTTGGTCTGACAATACAACAGATGAAAGAACCTATCAAATATGTACCCTTAATCCTATTTTGGATAAACCTAAATCCAATAAGTAAAAGATTGAAAACAATAAGGAGAAAAACTAGAGATTCGATGAGGGCATTGAATCAACTCAGGCTTTAAATGTGATAGTAGAAACAGATGAATGATTCAAGGGTTGCTGTTATTTCATCAAATGTCCAGCTGGGGTTCCAAGACTGTATGCTGTGGTTAAAATTAAATAGCCTAGGGTAGAAATCAAAATTATTTGGGGAAATAAATGCAGATGCAATATATACTAGAAGACAGAAAAACATAATCAGATGACTAATATTGAAAGACTGAGGGTATATTCAAACTATGGCAGCAGTGACCAGGGTTATGAAGCTCACCAAGTACTATGTGCAAGCATGTCCCTATCACTCTGAACTACATTATGATGTGACTTTAATGCACCAATAAAAGCATATTTAAAAATAAGTTAAAAAAGAATGAAGCAATAATAAAAGAAATTCTAGATTAACTTGCACCATGGTAAAGTAGTCTCACCTGCACCAGAATACATAATTAGAAAAGATGAGAGAGTATAAACAGGAGTAATTACCAATGATTGGATACTCGGCATGTATGAACATTAGTTTAATATTATAAAAATTAGGAAACTGCTAAGTAGAAAAAATTTAGAATTGGTGAACCAGAATGTTTGTATTCTATAAAAGAATGTTGTAAGTAGCCATACTAGGCCCCAAACCTTCATTTATAAGAGCTGCTGCTTAGATAAGTAGATGGTTCCTGGAAATTAGTTGTTCACACTTATGGCTTGGATTAAGTAGTTCCACTAATAGCATCTGCTGCCAGGTATGATGACAGGCTAAAGTATAAAGTTGACTGTTAAGCTATCAAGAAGCTAGCTAAGGTTTTATTTTATATTTGATTTCAATTTTGAAGAAAACCAAGCACATATTCTTCTTTTCTTTTTTTCTTTATTTCACTTTCACTCCCACCACCATGGGAACAACTTAAGAGTCGACAAATACATTGACTGTTCTTCCTATAGGTTGTCTGAATTTTCAAGAATACTTTTAGAGCCTATTACATAAATGAAGTGGGGTGTGTGTGTGTGTGTGTGTGTGTGTGTGTGTGTGGTTTTATTTATTTTAATTTTTGTCTTTAGTTTTTTGTTTTGCATTGTTTTGTTTTCTGATGAAAAGATGTAACAACAAAGTGTTTAGGAGAGAAAGTTGAGCTGTTTCTATTTAATTAGAGAATGACAATTTTTAATCTTATTTGATTATAGTTTCCAATAATATAGATATATAGTATACACTTCAATTTTTAAAAAATTACATAGATTTAAAAATAAAACTCTTTATTTAATAAAAAGGATATTTTACTATTAATGAAAAATAATTCCATACTATTTTTCTGATTTCTGCCATAGTATACACCTCTAATGTATTTTACCTTTTATCACTTTTTATGTAAATCATAAGGACAAATTTAACTAATTTATAGAAAGTTGTTGTATTGGACAGGGTTCTCTAGATTAACAGAATACACAGAATGAGTATATTTGAAAAAAGGGATTTATCAGATGGGCTTACAGTTTGAAGCAATGTAGTCCCAGGTTCTGACTGCACGTGGAGAGTCAGAGGAACCAGTAGCTGGTCGAACGGTCTAAGAGCTGGAGTCTTAGGATCGGAGCAACCACCAATTCAGTC
>PVJS01046402.1:0-10000 GCA_004027185.1 Glis glis
TGTAGCGCGGAGGTAGAACGCCCCTGCGTTCAATCCCCGGTACCGCAAAAAAAAAAAAAAAAAAAAAAAAAAGTATGGGCCTTACTCCTGCCCAAGAGCAAACAAACTCTGTTAAAATGAAACTAAAGATTATGAAGATTTTTATTTTCCTTTTCTTCCCAATCAGTCTCCTTTTTACCTAAAAATTTTTAACTCTTCTATCTCAGGGAAACACTCCAGACTCAGACCTTGTAACACAAGGTTAAGTGTGAATGTATGTGTGTGTGTGTGTGCGCACGCGCGCGCGTGCGTGTGTCTAGGGTAACTGTGTGTGCGCGTTTGTATGTGTGTGTGTGAGTGCGCTTGCCTGTTTTTCCCAGTACATTAAATACATTGCTTTACCATCTTCTGGAATTGTTTCTGGCAGGAAATCTTTGTATTTATTTATTTTTGTCTGTATGTAAGACATCTTTTTTATTTACTTTGTTCTTTTTATTTCTTTCTTTTTTTTTTTGCGGTACCGGGGATTGAACCCAGGGGCATTCTACCTACGCGCTACACCCCCAGCCCTATTTTTTATGCTTTATTTTGAAACCGGGTCTCATGAAGTTGCGGAGGGCCTCACTAAGGAGAGAGAGAGAGAGAGAGCGAGCGAGAGCTGAGGCTGGCCACGAACCTGGATCCTCCAGTCTCCGCCTCCCAAAGTACTGGGATTACAAGCGTGTGCCACCACGCCCGGCTTATTTCTTTTTTTGAGATAGAAATTTATTTTATTCTTTAATTTATATTCATTTAGTATTGCAGATTCTCTTCTGATAACCAATTTCATTGTATTCCTTAGATTCTCATAGTCATTATTTTTGTTCTATACATTATGTATATCTCCTTTTACCCAATATCCTTGCCTAATCTTTCAGTTTCTTTTTTGTGTGTGTGTGTGTGGTATTGGGGATGGAACCCATGGGCCTCTACCTCCAGGCTACACTCCCAGACCTATTTTATTTTTTATTTGGAAACAGGATCTCACTAAATTACTGAGGCTGGCTTTGAACCTGCGATCCTCCTGTCTCGGCCTCCCAAGTACTGGGATTACAAGAGTGTGACATCAATTTTTTTTCAAAGAACTGGGAATTGAACCCAGGGGCATTCTACCTCCAAGCTACACCCACAGCCCTATTTTTTATTCTTCGTTTTGAAACAGGGTCTCACTAAGTTGCGGAGGGCCTCACTAAGTAGCTGAGGCTGACTACAAACCTACTATCCTCCTGTCTCAGCCTCACAAGTACTGAGATTACAAGCGTGCGCCACCACACCCGGCTCCAATTTTTTAATTTATGATCCAAAGCTCGTTGGCTTTTTTATTCATGTCTTCAAATGCTTGAGTATTTATTTAGCTGATTGAGGTGTGGCCTTACAGTCTTCTCCTGCTTTGTGTTTTTTTTTCTGGGTGAAATTTCATTTTTTAGTTCTTACCATCAACTCTTTGGATCTGTTCATTTTTCTCTTCCTTATTTTTTGTGATCTTGGCATGTTTAAAACAGTCTAATAGGAGGATTGCAGGTTCACAACTAGCCTCAGCAATTTAGTGAGGCCCTCTGCAACTTAGTGAGACCTTGTTTCAAAATAAAAGAATAAAATTGGGCTGGGAGTGTAGCTCAGATGTAGAATGCCCCTGATTACATTCCTAGTACCACAAAAAAATAGATACATAAATAATAAAACAGTCTTTAAGATTGTATGAGCCTGGTGTGGTGGTGCACACCTGTAATCCCATACTTGGGAGGCTGAGACAGGAGGACCGCAGGCTCAAGGTGTTCCTAATCCCAGGAGGATTGGCTGGCAGTGAATCACAGGCTGCTGCTGCTACCTATCAAGTAAAGTAAAATTCCACTTCCTGTCACGTGTGTGTGTATATTCTGTCTCGTAAGACTCTGACAGACAAGTTGGTGGCTAGCACACATGAAACATCTTTACAGGATGCTCCTTCAGTTGTTTCTTGCCTCCTGCAGAAGCTCCTTCAGACTGTGAGGCTAAGTCCCTTCCTTATAATCAGTTCTCTGATCTACCTGAATCCTTGGTCTAAACTTCCATACACCAAGTGGCCCTTGTGTTCCTAATGGTAGTTTTATATTGAGCTTAAGATCAATATTAGAGCCAGGCATGGTGGCTCTGTACTGTAAATCCCAGTAACTTGGGAGGCTGAGACAAGAGGATCACAAGTTCAAAGCCAGCCTCAGCAACCTAGTAAGGCCCTAGGAAACTTAGCAAGACACTATTTCAAAATTAAAAATGGAGCTGAGAGTATAGCTCAGAGGTAGAATGCCCCTGGGCTCAATCCCCAGTACCACAACAGGGGTAAAAAAAAAAAAGACCAGTATTAGTTTCCATTTTAATAGATTTATCTGGATGGAAACCCAGGCCAGCGGGAGTGGGGTGTGGCTGGAGAAAGTGGGTCCCTGGGGATATGGCCTTGGGGACTGTGCTTGTGTCTTTGAAATCCCTTGCTTGTTTGCTTTCTCTGCTTCCCACCTCTGTGATGTGAAGAGCTGAAGCTTGCTCTCTCCTTCTCTCTTGTTTCTGGCCTCCATGATGTGAGAGCGGAGCTTTGCAAGCACTCTTTTTGTTTCTGGCCTCTGTGATGTGAGGAACAGAGCTTTGCTCTCTCCCCCTCTCTACTTCCGGCTGGCCTCCATGAGAGAAAGCTCAAAGCTCTCTCTCTTTCCCTCTCTCTGCTTTCCCTCTCTCTCACACCGCCAAGCCCTGAGCTTCAGACCTTGGTCTTATATGGACTGAACCCAGAATCTCAAAAAAACTGAGCAAATAAATCTTCCTTCATCTAAGTTGTGTGTTGAGTTGTTTTGGATTATAACAGTGAGAATGTTGACCAAGACAGGGTGATTGGCCTTTTTTATTTACAGTTTTGAAATGTAGTCATTCTCTTTTTTTGTTTTTTTGTAGTACTGGAGATTGAACCCAGGGGCATTCTACCTCCGAGCTACACCCCCAGCCCTATTTTTATTCTTTATTTGGAAACAGGGTCTCACTAAGTTGCGGAGGGCCTCACTAAGTAGCTGAGGCTGGCCGCGAACCTGCTATCCTCCTGTCTCAGCCTCCCAAGTACTGGGATTACCAGCGTGCGCCACCACGCCCGGCTCTCATTCTCTTGTCTTTAAGTTATGATGTCTGATGGCAAGGTTTCCATATAGATTCATTTCCCTGCATACTGTTCTCTTGCTTTGGAAGAAAATATTGAAAGATGGGAACTGTGGTCCCATTGTCTTTACCCAGAAGTTCTATTGATTCTACTTTTATGAATTATTCTAGATGCACTCACGTACATACTCTTTTTTTTTTTTTTTGTACTGGGGATTGAACCCAGGGGCACTCTAGCTCTGAGCTATACCACCAGCCCTATTTTTTTCTTTTTCTTTTTGGTACTGGGGATTGAACTCAGGGACCTTCTACACACCCATCCCTTTTTTTTATTTTGTATTTTGAAACAAGGTCTTTCTTGCTAAGTTGCTGAGGCTGACTGTGAACCTGCTATCCTCCTGTCTAAACCTCCCAAGTACTGGAATTATAGGCATGTACCACCACACCCGGCTTATATGTACGTATTCTAACACACATCTGTCTGAAAATTCTAAAAAGACACAAGAAACATATTTGAGTCATTATAATATGTATACACACACACACATACACTTATGACTGAATGATTATATCCCCCCCCAAATTCTTATGTTGAAGCCTTACACTCCACTGTGATGGTGTTTGGAGATGGAGCTTTTGGGAGATAAATAGGGTTACCTGAGGTCATAAGGGCAGCGCTCATGATGGGATTGGTGTCCTTATACAAAGAAGCAGCAGAGAATTCCGTCTCTCTTCGCTCTCACACAAGGAAAAGGTCATAGGAGCGCACAGTGAGATGGTAGCTGCCAACGTGCCAAAAAAAGAGTCCTCAGAGCTGGGTGTGGTGGCACACACCTGTAATCCCAGTACCTGGGAAGCTGAAACAGGAGGATCACAGGTTTGCAGACAGCAAACCTGGGATTACAGCCGTGGGTCACCACACCTGTAATAATTTTAATAGGAAATATACCCAAAATGTTAAAATAAATTCTATATGATTTTAATTTCTTTTATATTTTTCTTTCAACAACTTAGCGAGGTCCTCCACAACTTAGTGAAACCCTGTTTCAAAATAAAAAATTTAAAAATAAGGGCTGAGGGTGTAGCTCAGAGGTAGAATGCCCCTGGGTTCATACCACAGTAAATTGAGTGTATTCAAAGAGGTTGAGGCAAGGGGAAGTGTTTAATGCTTCAAAAATGAAGAAGATTACAAGATCTTTTGAAATCATAATTCTTGGCCACAAGGATTCATAACAGGAGTGGTGTTGGTCAAAAGGTGGACAACACAGTTGCTGGGCAGACATACTTGCAAAAGTATGTTTTGTTTAAGGTTGTAGTGGCCTTTGTACAAGGTTGTAGTTCTGGCAATCTTTTGTGATAGTTTCTGTCAGGCAGTTGTATGTGAGAACCCTTCATTTATAACCCCCCAGCTTTATTTTTTGTCAGGGCTGACACAAGCAACTCCATTTGGTTCTGACAACTTTCACAATCACAACTTTATTTAAAATAGTGAAAAATAGGGTAGATGAAAATATCTCTTAGTAGAGGCTTGGGTAAATCAATTAATTATGACAGAAATATATCTTGGAGTACCATCCAGTCACTGAAACAATTTATGTTTTTATTTGTTGACATGAAAAACCTACACACTATATTAAATGAACACAGTTTATTAAATAGCTCATAGCATATGTTCCCATTTTATTTATTTTTTGTTATTTTGTTTTGTTTTTATTTGTACTGGGAATCAAACCTCTAAGCTACACCCCCAGACCCCTTATTTATTTATTTATTCATTTATTATTGTTATTTTGTGGTTCTGGGGATAAACCCAGAGACATTGTACCTCTGAGATACACCCCCAGTCCTATTTTATTTTTTATTTTGAAACAGGGTCTCATTAAGTTGTGGAGGGCCTCACTAAGTTGCTGAGGCTGGCTGTGAACCTGTGATCCTTCTGTCTCAGCCTCCCAAGTACTAGTATTACAGGCATGTGCCACCACACCTGGCAATTTTTTTATTTTTGAAACAGGGTCTTGCTACGTTGCTGAGGCTGGCTTCAAACCTGTGATCCTACAGTTACAGCCTCCAACTACTGGGATTACAGCCGTGTGTCACCATGCCTGTAATAATTTTAATAGGAAATATACCCAAATTTTTTTAATAAATTCTATATGATTTTAATTTCTTTTATATTATTCTATATTGTTTATTTTTCACAATTGACTATTTTTATAATATTTTCATTTGAAAGAAGTTCAAGACACCAAATAGAAAATTTAGGGGCAGGGGTTTTAGCTCAATGATAGTATGCTTGCCTGGTATGCTCAAGGCCATAATTTCAAGCCCCAACACTGAAAAAAATTAATTAATTGAAGAAATATATATATACATATATATGCAATTTATTTGGGGGAAAGTATGTTTGTTTTATAGAAATGAATGTATCTGGATTTAGTCATGCAAGAAATGACTTGAGGTTTAAAGGCAAAGAGACACTCTTTAATAGAGTTGACAGATTTAGGAAATAAAAACCCAGCAACCCACTTGGGAAACTGAGACAGGAGAATCACAGTTTCACAGCCAGCCTCAGCCACTTAGCAAGGCCCTCTGCAACTTAGTGAGACCCTGTTTCAAAATAAAAAGGCCCAGGGGTGTAGCTCAGAGGTAGAATGCCCCTGAGTTCAATCCTCAGTAACACACACACACACACACACACACACTCCAGCAACCCTTTCATAAAGCAGAGTTGGTTTGTTTTTTTATATTTCAGATTCTGAAAGTGCTAGTGGTGGAAGAAACCTTAGTCTTTTTCAGTGTGCAAGAGAAGCAGCTAAGGCTTACAGAGGTTGATGATGACGTTCTCGAGTTATCCATCAGCTCAGTGGCAGGCAGGAATCCAGCTCAGTCTTGGACATTTCACGCTGTCTTGTTTATGCTAAATGATGGCTATGTCCACTAACAGAAGTTACAGTAGTTGTGTCTAAGCAGTGTTGTTACCATCTCTTCAATCTAGCTCTAAAGATTCCACTACAAAATAATGCTCTATAATGTTGATTGAATGTGAACTTAGTGTTACTTGCCCAAACTGCTTTATCTACTTATCCTGATGAAATCCTGTAAGTTTGATTGAAAAGATCATCTTGTTACATTAAAAATTTTTAAGAAAAAAATTTTTTAATAAGGAAATACTTTCAGAGTGAAATAATTCCTATTAGAAACCTTTTATGCCGGGCGTGGTGGCGCACACTTGTAATCCCAGTACTTGGGAGGCTGAGACCAGAGGATCGCAGGTTCGCGGCCAGCCTCAGCTTAGTGAGGCCCTCTGCAACTTCGTGAGACCGGATTTCAAAATAAAGGATAAAAAATAGGGCCGGGGGTGTAGCTTGGAGGTAAAATGCCCCTGGGTTCAATCCCTAGTGCCGCAACAAAAAAAAAAGAAACCTTTTCATGCTGGCATTCTCTTTCAGCTAGAAGCAGAAGTAGACTGTTCCATTTGGGAGGGGTGTGTGAGTGTGTGTACCCCCTTAAAACCCCTATGTAGTCTATGATGCTCTTTTAGGACATTTCCTAAGCCTTTAGTAGATCTTCACATCTTCTAGCAGCTAACACTTCTGAGACATACTCCCCAGCGACTTGCGTTGTGGAAGCTAATTGCATAGAAATCAGCATAAAGGTCGAGTGATCCACCAGGCACTCTCAGTGTGTCACTTAATCCTTTTGCTCTTGGGTGTTATCACCTTTGAGTGGGACTCTGCCGATGCACAGTGCACAAGCTTGTTGCTGCCCTTATGATAACACAGGTCAATTACCTGTGACAGTGCCTGGCTTAGAGTAGCAGAAGCCAGCACATATAACACTGTTGTTATTCTGCTCCACTCATTTTATAGTATCATAAGAAGAAGCAATTGCAGAAGGCAGTATAGAATCTGCCTTCATATTCCTTTAACATCACAGAAATGTAAAGAAAATGTAGACTATCATTTTCAGCATTGAAAATTGTCCATAATATACTTTTTTGTGGCCACCATGCCCGGCTTATAATATACCTTTAACAGTTAATATAACTGAATGTAGACTATACTTTGCAGCATTCAGAATTGTCTTCTAGGCCTTAAACCCTTTGGGGGGGATTCATGATATCCTGCCTTTTATAGTGCTCCCTAATTTTGTACTTTGTTTTACGGCCAGAGAGTTACTGAAACATGCTCTTCCAAAAGTGGATGGATTACGTGGTGGCGCACACCTGTAATCCCAGTACTTGGGAGGCTGAGACAGGAGGATCACAGGTTCACGGCCAGCTTCAGCAACTTAGTGCGGTCCTCCACAACTTAGTGAGACCCTGTTTCAAACTAAAAAAATAAAATAAAATTGGGCTGGGAATGTAGCTCAGAGGTAGAATGCCCCTGAGTTCAATCCACAGTACCATAATAAAGATAAGATAAATAAAATAATGCTGGAAGTGTAGCTCAGAGGTAGAATGCCCCTGAGTTCAATTCCCAGTCCCTTCCCCCCAAAAAAGTGGATAGATTAAATTTCATTTACTTTTAGCCATGTTTTTTACCTATAATTCTATAAATTTTAGCTAAGCACAGCATTCCATTTAGAAATGTCTTTATTAGTACTCTTAGTTCTTTACTGAAATAGCTTTGTATCATACTCTTGGAGATGCTATTGAATTTTTTTAACACTTTTTATTATCACCTTCCTTTAAGGTCTTCCCATCTGTCAGCAGCACTTAATTTGGAATAACATGGAACTTGAAGATGATTATTGCTTGAATGATTACAAGTGAGTGTCACCACTGCACATTAGCTGTCTTGTAGGCACCCAGTATAATGACTCCAAATACCAGTGTTTTTCTTCGGAATCCTTGGATCATGTCTCTTCTGAATATGTCTGATTCCCAGCTTTCATTATAAATTCTCAGCTGTAGATGTTTTGGGTCAGCACCCCATCTTTGTCCCCCAATTTTTGTCCTCTGATACTTGGGTTTAACCTTTTCATTTTTCATGTCAAACCATTTATCCCACTGGGCATGGTGGTGCACACCTGTAATCCCTTTACTTGGGAGGCTGAGACAGGAGGATGGCAGGTTTGAGGACAGCCTCAGCAACTTAGCCAGACCCCGTTTCAAAGTAAAATATAAAATAGGGATGGGGGTCTAGCTGAAAGGTAGAACACCCTGGGTTCAATCCCTAGTACCAAAAAATAAAATAAAATAAAAAGTTAACCCTTGCCCTTTTACATCTTCCTGTTATTTTCTTGCCTTCTTTGATTCTTTTCTTTGAATATCGACCCGTTCCATTTGGCCACATTCCTTATCCTTCCATTTTCACAAGTTTTGGGCATGAGAGACTTGCTCTCCACCAAATCTTTTCTCACTAAGCCTTGCTTCTGTTACTGAGTAACACTGTTTACACCTGTGATTACAAACATACTTTCTGACTTTTTGTCTTTCTTTTTTCTTCCTCTCACATAATTCATTGCTCTTCTGAAGAAAAAAAAGGGTAAGAGGCGACGTGGAATCTCTAGAAGAGCACTGGTGTCAGGAGACCTAGCAGATTTACTCTTTTCCCACTTCCTATTGCATTGGATGGATCTGCTGCTTTCTAACACGTTGGAACTTGGGCAAGCCTCCTTTTTGCCCTGGGCCCCTTTCTCCTACATGTGGAATGAAGAGCCAAAATCACATGATCACAGAGTTCCCTTCCAGTTCTCTTATTCTAGAATTTCACATCATAGTTAAGGACTTTGTAGCCTTTTCATTATTTATACAAGTAAATACATTAACATTCCATATTTATTCATATTGTTGTATCTTTTTATATTTTAGAGAGTATACTTAATAAACCAGCACATAATTAGTGTTATATTTAACATTGAATGTATTTTGATGATTATATTTTATTTTTTGTTAACTATTCACAGCATTTCAGAAGGTTGTACCTTGAAGCTGGTTTTGGCTATGCGTGGTGGACCTATAAATACTAGAAAAGGTAAGCATTATTAAAGCAATTTGACAATAACAAACTTCAAGTCCATTAGAATTTCTGTAGCCTCCGGATTTAGTCACGTTCCCTTTCTGCTTGTAGGTCTTGGAAGAATCAATCACATTTGTCTCTCTAGGCATTATTCTTTAAAACCTAAATACATAGAGACAGGAACTCTAAAATCTATTCCAGAGAATCTCATGACTCCTGACTCAATCCAGAGAAATTTAAAAGCAAAACTCAGCAGTCTAGGCAAGGGAAATGGGATGATAGAGTATAAATACTATGTTATCATTGTGTTTAGATTCATACAAGTCTTGCTTTTTTTTATGTACTGAGTCTTCAATTCCTAGGATAATGATTGCTATGGGAAATTTCCAAAGCTGCCTTTTTATCAGGTTTGTGATGCATCTGGGTTTCATGAATATTTTCATGTCCCTGTTGAACCCTTTCTCAGAATGTGGGTGGTCTCTGGAGTCCATTCATTCATTCAACACATGCATCATGAGTATCTACTAGATGTTAAGTGCAGCGTCCCAAGTGCAGTAAACGTGGGTGACAGAGTCCCTGCTTCGTGACACTGCTTCCAATAAATGTGTAAAAACAATGGAATCTCAAGTGGCTGTAAGTGCTGTGCCGGAAGCAGGATAATGTGGTAATGTCTGTGGAAGTAGGACAATAGGATGGGTCCTTGGAAAAGGTGACAGGGGTAGGACTTGATTAACAAGAAGCTTTTATTTTTGTGTGTGTGGAACTGGGGATTGAACCCAGGGGAATTCTACTTCCAATCTACACCCCCAGCCCTATTTTTT
Source organism: Glis glis (assembly GCA_004027185.1). NCBI lineage: Eukaryota > Metazoa > Chordata > Mammalia > Rodentia > Gliridae > Glis > Glis glis. The sequence goes on from PVJS01046402.1 coordinate 9,917, forward strand.
ATTCTTTATATTGAAACAGGGTCTCACTAAGTTGTAGAGGCCTCACAAAGTAGCTGAGGCTAGCCACGAACCTGCGATCCTCCT
>PVJS01046403.1:0-15847 GCA_004027185.1 Glis glis
CACACACACACACACACACACACACACACACACACACAGAGTTTTAATTATTTTGGGCATCTTTCCCCTTTACTCTAAAACATGCCCCGGTAAGGGCCATAAATTCAATGGTCACCCTACTAAATAGGCACTCTGATGGGCAATATGATAGGAATGAGATATAAGAGGCAAAGGCAATGTTATATGACATCTAGGTTTCATAAATTTGGAACATGGCATTCCTTGAAGAAACTAAATAGTTACTCCAATAGACTGCTTCCCCTTATCCCAAAGTAAAATTTATCATGCAAATTTATAGTATTGCCTTAAGAATAAAATGAACACCCACAAACCACTACCCAGCTTGAGAGAACATCACCAGCACCCTCATGTTCACCTCTCCAGAAGCATTTCTCTCCCCAGAGTACCCATTATAGGGAGTTATGAATTAATCACTGTCTTGCTTTCCTTTATAGCTTTACCTTATATGTACATATCTTTAACAGTTTTAGTTCTGCCTTTTTTCACACTTTATATAGGTGGATCCACATAGGAGGCATCCTCCTGTGACTTGCTTTTTTGATTTAACATTGTTTTGAGTTGATGCATAGAGCTACACTTTCATTTCTATGTAGCATTCCATCATATAAATGAACATTTACTAGTAGTGGTCTTTCTCCCTCTGTTTCTCTGCTATAAGTGATCTTGTTACCTTTTTCCTGGTACACGTGAGAAGTGTTTCTCCAAGGTTCAAACTTAGCAATGGAATTGCTGGGGAAGGCTATGCTTATACTCAACTTTATTATGTAGAATAACTTTGGTAGGTAGCTTTCTACTGTAAATTAATAAACATTGTGGCTTATGTATCAGTCGTGTGTGTGTGTGTGTGTGTGTGTGTGTATGTGTGTGTGTGTGGTACTGGGGATTGAACCTAGGGGTATTCTACCTCCAAGCTACACCACCAGCCCTTTTTATTTTTTATTTTGAAACAGGTTCTCACTAAGTTGATGAGGCTGGCGGCGAACCTGCAATCTTCCTGCACTCTTCCTTATAGGCGTGTACCGCCATGCTCAGCTTGTGCCAGTCTTTTGTAAGCATGGTTAGTACAGGCCATTTTTTAAAAGACTAGGCTCCTGTTGGTAGACTATCACTAGGCATCTGCAAAAATAAGGCTGTAACCACCATATGAGACCCTATCCCAGGGCTGGCTGGCTAGCTACCCCCTAGAGACCCTTCAACCTCATTTCAAATGAACAACTATACTGTATTAGAGCCAGTCATTTGCCTGCTTCCACTGCTAGAAACTGTAAGCCTCTTGCAGGACAGAGAATCTCTCCTAGACTGAATTCCTCACTGGGTTGCCACCACCAGCCAGATATAGGAGCTGGTGGCACGTAATTAAGCCAAACTTGACTAAGCTGGATCATGCATCAGTCCCTACTTTCTCTTCTTCAGTTAGTTCTGTCTTCTTCCTCCAGATAGGCAGTGCTCCCTCTTGCTCCCTAACTCTATTTCCTTATCACAATTAAATAGGGACTGAGAATTAGTCTTTGATCCTAGTGCTAATCCTTTCCAGCCTATACATTATCTACCTTCTCTTTCCCAGGTGTCAACCCATTTTGGTTTGGTATCCAGACTTCTCTGTCATCATGTTGCCATCAAAAAATGACCTACAATTTGCCTTTGCGAGCCAATCAGTCACTGTCAGCTGCTCACTTTTGAAAGTCAGTCAGTCAGTCAAGCCCGGCATGGTGGCGCATGCTTGTAATCCCAGTACCTGGGAGGCTGAGGCAGGAGAATCGCAGGTTTGTGGCCAGCCTCAGTTGCTTAGTGAAGCCCACTACAACTTAGTGAGACCCTGTTTCAAAATAAAGAATAAAAAACAGGGCTGGGGGTGTAGCTTGGAGGTAGAATGCCCCTGGGTTCAATCCCCAGTTCCGCAAAAAAGAAAAAAAAGTCAGTCAGTCTTACTAGAGTTCTGTCCAACTAATCATAATCATGCTTTTTCAGTGGCTGTCAACCCACTATGGCCTTTGTAAATTCACCAATCCCTGAATTCCACACTTCCTCCAAACCCTGTGTGAAAAAAATTTGGTCTTTTCTGCTCAGAAAAAGTGTGCCTGGCCAGAATAGCTCTCCCTTATTAAGACTAAATATTAAATTTAGCTTTGCATTATGTGGGAGGCTGAGACAGGAGGATCACAGGTTTGAGGACAGCCCTAGTAACATAGTAAGACCCTGTGCTACAAGTATTATGAGTGACAAAGTTTGATTAACTTGATTGACAGTGACAAAGTTTGATTAACCGTAAGTTTGATTAATGCTGGGCCCTCCACCCGGTGCCATGAAAGGGCCTGGTGGACTAGCAGAAGCCTGCTCTAGAGTACCGAGTACCGGGCCTCTTCCACGTGGCAGTGATTCAACATATCAATGGCAAAGATGGCGCTGGCGGACCCCTCGGAGGGAGGTCCCGCAGATAGCCCCACCTAGCCTCAGGAGGGCTATGATAGGCAGTTACCTCCTTCCGTGCTCACAGACGACAGGTGCCTCTACCTATGATAGGTTACAGGGGGGTGTGGTGACCCGACCCGTCGCGTGCCATTGGGTCACACCCTACTGCTTGCGAGTTTCCTGTATTGCCTCTACTATAAAAGAGGGATTTGGCTTTCTAATAAACGAGATTTGCTCGACATATCTCCCAGCTCGTGGTCTTTTTCAAGCTGTCGACGTCTGCCCCCTCCCCCCCCGTCAGCATCCGTATCACTCCCGGGCTGGCCCCGAGAGATTAAGTGTGTTTTTGATTGACAGTGTGCTGTGGAATATTACAGCATAATAAAGTTTGATAAACAGTAAGTTTGATTAACTGTGCTTTTGATTGTGCTATAAAATATTATAGGATAGCTGTAAACAAATATTATGGGATAGAATGGCATAGGAGAGTTGTAAACAAATATTATGGTATAGTTGTAAACAAAAAAGTGTACGTGACCAACTGGAAGGAAGTGACCCGTGCAACCCACTAACCAATCAGAAGAAAGATAAACAATCCAGCTTGACCACACAGAAAAACCCTATAGGAAGAAGGAACCAAAGCCAGCTAAATACAAGCAAGGCAAGCAGCAGCCACGGTGCCCATGACCAACTCACCCAAAGGGGATGCCTGAAGTACCAATGGTTGTCTGGCACCGAGACCCGATCCCTGAGGAGAGAAGCAAGCCCCTCCAGCCTGCCTCTCAGTCGCTCGCCCAGCGGGCCGACAAGGACCACCAGGCCACAAGTATTATGGAGGGCCAGCTTCGCAGGCTGGACTTTCAAATTGGACTTGGAATTGACAGTGAGTGAATCGTGTGAATGTGAACTTAAATCTGTGTGTAATTAATAGAATATGCTTTGACTCCTCATTTGACCAAAGTCTGCCAAGGAGAGACTTGAACATTGTATGGCGATTACCCCCTTTTTGTTTTATGATCAGTAAATTAGCCGACAATGTGGAAAGACACAAGTTGTGTGTGTGCTTTGTCAGGCAACAATGAGCACTCCCAACACCTGTTTTAAAATAAAAAACAAAGCCAGGCGTGATGGCACATGCTTGTAATCCCAGTACCTGGGAGGCTAAGACTGGAGGATCCGGGTTCGCAGCCAGCCTCAGCTACTTAGTGAGGTCCTCTGCGACTTAGTGAGACCCTGTTTCAAAATAAAGAATAAAAAATAGGGCTGGGGGTGGAGCTCGGAGGTAGATGCTCCTGGGTTCAATCCCCAGTACCTCAAAAAAAATAAATTTAAAAAGAAAGAAAGAAAGAGAGGGAGGGAGGGAGGGAGGGAGGGAGGGAGGGAGGGAGGAAGGAAGGAAGGAAGGAAGGAAGGAAGGAAGGAAGGAAGGAAAAAAATAAATAGGGCTGGGGGTGTACTTCAGAGGCAGAATGCCCCTGGGTTCAATCCCCAGTTCTGCAAATAAATAATAAATAAATAAATAAAATAAAAACCTGGGCTGAGTGTGTAGCTCAGGGGTAGAATGCCCTTGGGTTCAATCCCTAGTAACACACACACACAAGTGCATGCAGCGCGCGCGCGCGCGCGCACACACACACACACACACACACACACACAATTATCTTTGCCTTTTGTTTCAGATAATGACTGGGGATCTCAACACCCTTTCATGCTGAAGAAAACTTACAGTAATTATATTTGTTTTTAAATAAAAAGTACTTCATTTTTTATATATACTAAATAGTACCTAGGATCAAAACATTCCATCTAGATAAATATCCATGTAAATCTTTTGAACTGGATATTGATCACTATCCAATAATTTCCTAAGTACCTGCTTCAATTTACTTTGGTTAAAAAATGCAAAGCAGCATTTCTTTTTCTTTTTTGTTTGGGTCTGGCTTCAGAGTTAATTGGAAACAATGTTAAAATTAATCATCTCTGCCTGGAGATTTTAATATTTAAAGCATCTAAATGTTCTTATTTAATGTTAGGCTTGAGTTTCAACTCTGCTCATTTGAGGACCCACCATTGCTGGAGAAAAGAAAGACATCCATTCCTGGGACTATTAAAGCACAGGTTGAATACAACTGTCTGTCAGGATAGCATGCAAATTCCTCAACTGCAAGGGAATTTTAAGTCTTATAAGATCCCCCTGGGCCGCTCATAGTGCTCTCTGCCAGCGCAAACTGTGACCCCAAACCATTGCCTGGCCTCTGTTCCTGTAGGATGCTGGCACTAAAGCAAGTTGCACAGTGAAAGAAAAAAAAAAAGAATCTCAAAGGTTATTTCCTCTTTACCAGTTTATGATTCTAAATAACACCGATTATAACCCCAAAGTTTACTGTGTGTCAGTCTTAGCCCATTAGGGCTGCTATGACAAAATGCCGTATGCTGGGTAGCTTATAAACAATATTATTTCTCACAGTTTTGAAGGCTGGGAAGTCCAAGATCAAGAGGCCAGCAGATTCAGAATTGGTGAGGATGCGCTTTCTCATTCACAGTTGTTGCCTTCGTCTAGTTGTATCCTGGTGTAGTGGAAGAGGCAAAGCAGCTTTCTAGAGCCTCTTTTATAAGGGCACTAACCCTATCATGAGGGCTCTGCCATCTGGACTGAATTACCTTCCCAAGTCCCCACCTCCTAACACCATTGCACGGTGACTACATTTCAATATATGAATCTGGAGGGAGAGAGAAGGACATGAGCATTCAGTCCATAGGCAGTGTCCACCATGTCCAAAGCAATGCACACACAGTATTTACCTTCTAAAAAAGGAAACCTATTTTATTTCAGTTGTATAGAATGTGTATTACTTTTATAGTAAAGACTTAACATAAATACTCTGGATCTATCCTCTGTTGAGTTCACTGTCTCTTCTATACAATACAGCCTAAAAAATAGTACTTCAAGTAATGACTTGTGTTCTTGAGAGACAATGGTTAAGCCAGATGTGGGCCTATGTGAGATAGCTGCTTTGCACAGAGAAGTTTGAGAAAATGGTGTTTGATTATTCTGTGTAAAAGTTCCATGGAAACAAACCAACTCAAGTATGAGATTAAACTGGCCCTGTCTGTCCTGCCTTTTGTTCTTTTTTTTTTTGTGGTACCAGGGATTGAACCCAGGGGCGTTCTACCTCCGCACTACACCCCCGGCCCTATTTTTTTTATACTTTATTTTGAAACTGGGTCTCACGAAGTTGCAGAGGGCCTCACCAAGTAGCTGAGGCTGGCCGCGAACCTGGATCCTCCGGTCTCCGCCTCCCAAGTACTGGGATTACAAGCGTGCACCACCATGCCCGGCCTGCCTTTTGTTCTGATCCCATCTTGAATTTTTAAAAATGAGATCCATAGATTGCAAAATCATAAGGAAAGATAATTAAGTCTAAAGGCAGCTCAGAAAAACTTGTTAGAGCCAGAACAAAGAAGAGATTTAAATTAGAAGTATGGGCCGGGCGTGGTGGCGCACGCTTGTAATCCCAGTACTTTGGGAGGTGGAGACCGGAGGATCCAGGTTCGCGGCCAGCCTCAGCTCTCTCCCCCTGTCTGTCTCTCTCTCTCTCCCCCTGTCTCTCTCTGTCTCTCTACTTAGTGAGGCCCTCCGCAACTTCGTGAGACCCGGTTTCAAAATAAAGTATAAAAACATAGGGCTGGGGGTGTGGCGCAGAGGTAGAACGCCCCTGGGTTCAATCCCCAGTACCACAAAAAATAAATAAATACATAAATAAAACAAATAAATAAATAAATAAAAGTATAAAAAATAGGGCTGGGGGTGTAGCGCGGAGGTAGAACGCCCCTGGGTTCAATCCCCAGTACCGCAATAAATAAATAAATAAATAAATAAATAAGAAGCATGGTATAGAGGGCGACCTTAAAGTAGAAAGCTGCCAGATCATTTCTGTGACTATTACTAAAAAATACTTAGCAGGTTACTCATACCACTTCAAAAACAATCTCTTAATAAGACCCTACTAAGAGGCTGTGCTCCCATGTGAGTAACTCATTTCCTTTTCTGGATCAAAGCGTCAAACCAGCTCCCACTCCTATCCCATCAGATACCAGGCAAGGTCAGAGAGGAAGCCACTCCACATGCCAAAGACGAATGCCAAAGCAGCCACACCCTAACATACCCAGTTTCTTAGTACCAAATGTTTCTTTCCATCTTTATTTTTTTGGTTTGTTTAATAGACTGGCTAGACCGGGAAATGTTTCTAAAAGTTGTTGCAAACTCAGAAAACCTTAAAAAAGAAATGACATCATATGAACAAGTCTCTCAGGGTAATAAAGTTCCAGAGCTCTTTATCTCTGCTGGTTAACCTAAAGAGCTTTCTACCGGTCATATTGTGGACAAAACCAAATACGATATGAGGCGGCTGGCAGGGAAAGCTTATCAGTGCTCATCTATCAATCAAAATGCTGAATCCATTCCAAATGCATAACAGATTAATCTGAGGGCTCACTCTCTCTCCCCCAAAGAGAAGTATCACTATGACTCATTCTTCCTCTTGCAAATTTTCTTAATCCAAGTTAGTAAGCATTAAACTAATACAAAAATCCTACAATAGACAAGGCTAGGTCGAAAAGAAATCATACTGAGAGCAAGTTGAATTTTATGCAATGAGGAAAAGGTACTATTTTTTTTTTTTTCAGTTTCGACCCTTCCGAATCTCGGGCTTCCCACCAGACTATTTGTTTCATTTTGGGATGAATTCTGAAATACCCTCCTTTTTCAACTTCACCAATTTTTCCCATCTTTGAAGTCAATATATATTTCTATATGTTTATTAAGTGTTTATCTCACTCGCTGTACTATCCTGGGGCGGGCAATGTTTAACTGGTAGGTCATGGGGAGAAGAAAGGAACCATGGGAAGGAGAGAAGAAGAATTTGAGAAAATTGCATAGAAGAGATTCTTTCCCATCTCCTTCATAAATGTTTCTCAAACTAAAACTTAAGAGATCATAAAGCTCAAAGATATGGCACAATAGGGCACCAAGACTGTAGTAAAGTTAAATAGAAGTACAAACTTAATGCTTTTCAATTTTCTTTTGCTACACTGCTGCCATCTCTGAATTGGGCAAACAACAAAAGCAAATCTGCTTCTCCCTGGACCCTCTCCTGCCACCCTCCATCCTAAGAGTACAGCATGACTGGTGTACTGAAAAGAAGCCATTACTAGGATGCTTCTTCTCTTTCTCCACTTCCTTTTTATATCCACAGTGTGCAGAATCCTGTCTTCTAGCCATGCTATATATCAATAATATGCCACAATAAAGATTAAGAGGTACATCATCGTGGCTGAGCATGGTGGCTCAAGCCTGTAATGCCAGTACTTGGGAGGCTGAGACAGGAGGATTGCAGGTTCAAAGGCAGCCTCAGCAACTTGGTGAGGCTCTCAGCATTTAGTGAGATCTTGTTTCCAAATAAAATAAAACAGGAGCCGGGAGTGGTGGTGCAGGCTTGTAATCCCAGTACTTGGGAGGCTGAGACCGGAGGATCCGGGTTTGCGGCCAGCCTCAGCTACTTAGTGAGGCCCCCCGCAACTTAGTGAGACCCTGTTTCAAAATAAAGAATTAAAAACTAGGGCTGGGGTTGTAGCTCCGAGGTAGAATGCCCCTGGGTTCAATCCCCAGTACCAAAATAAATAAATAAATAAATAAAAACAGGGCTGGGGATATAGCTTGGAAGTAGAATGCCCCTGGGTTCAATCCCCAGTAAAACACACACACACACACACACACACACACACACACACACACACGAGGTACATCACTGTTCAACTTAAAATGTGTTTAAACTGGGCATGGTGGTGCATGCCTGTAATTCCAATACTTGGGAGACTGAGACAGGAGGATTGCAGATTCGAAGCCAACCTCAGCAACTTAGTGAGACCCTGTTTCCAAATAAAAAATAAAACAGGGCTGGGGGTATAGCCCAGAGGTAGAAGGCCCCTGGGTTCCACCCCCGCACCCCCTTACCCACACACGTTTACATAGAAAAGATTCCCCCAGATGAAGAAAAAATTGTGCTGGGAGAAAACTATTCTCAACAAAATGTGCTTAGATGAATATGAACATTGATTGTCATTAGTGATCCTTACAGACTCCCTGAGTTATTAAGAGAGTTAATAAGGAGGGGCTGGGGATATAGCTCAGTGGTAGAGCACTTGCTTATTAGCATGTGCTGGGCCCTGGGTTTGATGCCCAGCACAGCAAAAAATAAAATAAAAAAAAGAGTGACTTGAAAAACCAGAAAATTGTTAAGTAGTACAGAAAAAAAGTTAAAGTTGTATGACCATGTTAATAAACACTTTCCAGAAAAGTCATCACACAAAGCAAATTTCTATAGCTCATTTCCTATTTCCCACTGACCCTATAATAAAATTTAAAATGTTTCTGAGCGGGGGGGGGGGGGGGTGTAGTGGCACATGCCTGAAATCCCAACACTTGGGAGGCTGAGACAGGAGGATCACAGCTTCGAGGCCAGCCTCAGCAACTTAGTAAGACCCTCAGCAACTCAGTGGGACTCTGTTTCAAAATAAAAAGTAAAAAGGGCTGGGGGTGTTACTCACAGATAGAATGCCCCTGGATTCATTCCCTAGTACCACCCCCCCAAAAAAAAGAGTTTCTATGAAAATAGGAATTCTAAGCACATCATAAATCATAGAGATGAATGCAAAAAAGTTTCATTCACAAAATTAAATATAAATTTTATTAATACATTAAAATACTAACGTAGCACATTCATTTCTGCCTGGATGTTTATTTCATTTTCTTTTATTAAAATAAATTTAAGCCGGGCATGGTGGCACACGATTGTAATTCCAGTCCTTGGGAGGCTGAGATAGGAGGATCGCTGGTTCGCAGCCAGGCTCAACTACTTAGTGAGGCCCTCCGCAACTTAGTGAGACCCTGTTTCAAAATAAAGAATAAAAAAATAGGGCTGGGGGTGTAGCTCACAGGAAGAATACCCCTGGGTTCAATCCCCAGTACCAAAAATAAATAAATAAACAAATTTAAGAGTACCTAACTACTACCTATATTTTAATTAAATTTTATAACCAAGCCCTTCGAGAGAAGGATAGTACTGAAGATATTTTTAAAAAGACTTTAAAATACGGAAAACAGGTTAGGAAAATGGACTTGGAATTTACGAAATGGACTTTTGGAAACTGGTCTCGTAAAGGTTTTAATTTCAAGTGACATTCTGAGGAGTTTTTTTTTTTTTGCGGTACCGGGGATTGAACGCAGGGGCGTTCTACCTCCGTGCTACGCCCCCGGCCCTATTTTTTATACTTTATTTTGAAACCAGGTCTGACGAAGTTGCGGAGGGCCTCACTAAGTAGAGAGAGAGAGAGAGAGACTGGGAGAGAGAGAGCTGAGGCTGGCTGTGAACCCGGATCATCCGGCCTCAGCCTCCCAAAGTACTGGGATTACAAGCATGCGCCACCACGCCCAGCTTCTAAGGAGTTTTAGAGGGGTCCCTTTCCCATTATTTATTTATTCATGCCCGTTCCTCAAATTTGGCCTATTTTTCTCCAGTACGAGAAACTCTAATGCTTAACAAAAGACCTCTAAGGCCTTCCAAATTTAAACATTCAACTTTTAAAAATAAGTGCCGTGAGAATAAGTCTGGAACAGAATAGCTGAGAATACAGTGCGAGTGTGCTCTCAGTGGTCGCTATACATTCAGAGGGACCTTTTGAATTCTGTACCACATTCATTTAATAATTTTTCACTCACAGGAAAATTCAATCATTTGCTGCTTTTTTTTTCCTTTCTTTTTTTGAGGTACTGGGATTGAACCCAGAGGCATTCTACCTCTGAGCTACAGGCCCTGTCCCTACCTATTTCATTTTTTATTTGGAAATAGGGTCTCACTAAATTGCTGGGAGCCTAAGTTGCTGAGGCTGGCTGTGAACCTGTGATCCTCCCGTCTCAGCCTCCCAAGTACTGGGATTATAGGTGTGTGCCACCACGAAGGTTCCCATATGCTGTGTTTTGATGGCGCATATCAAAAAACAGGAATAAATATTGTTTCTGACTTTTCAACTATGCATGCCACACCCAGGGAGTAGCAAAAAGTGCTTTGGTGGAAAGAACAGAAGAAGAACCATTAACCATCAAACAGTCCTATTAAATTACACACACACACACATACACACACACCCACACACACCCACCTAACAACAACAAACAACAACAACACAAAACCCACATTTAAAGGCCTAGGATTATATATTTTCCCATGTTCCACACAGCTTGTGACCAAAGGCCCTATTTAACTGAAACTCTGAAACTGGGATTGAGGCCAGCTTTTTTTTTTTTTTTCTCAAGACCTTTTCCCTAAGGAAATATCAGGAGAAACAACAGGATTTCAAAGCCCTGTGTCTGTGGACCCTGCCCCTTCCTAGGAAAGGTTCCAGAACATAGAGAAATTGCTGGAACCTCATAAAGAGAGGAAGCAAAACCACTGCGTTAACTAGCTCTCTTTCCCAGGCTCCAAACAAAACTCCCTGCCTGTATGACTGCCCTCCTGTTTTCTTGCTCTAATGCATCTTGCTTATAGTCACCTGAAACTCTGCTTTTAACAGTTCACCTCTTTTCTTGGAAAATGTTGTGGCTAAGTTTTTTGGTTGACTTTGATGAACCTCACCCTGTTACTTGAGCTGGGAATCCTCTGCTCTGGTCAGGATGGCTTCCTCAGGGTCGCACAGACATCCCTCGTTCTTCACTTGCTTCCCCACTGTTCCCAGAAGCGGTGTGCCTTCCTCTTCCACAGTCCCCCTCAGCCAGCCCTGAATTCCCCTTCTCCACTCTATCGAATTCTGCACAATTTGAGGACCAGCTCAAGTCGGTTCTCTCCCTAGCTCCTCCAGCCCCACCTTGTCTCTTTTCTCCTCTGAAGGTCAATGTTCAGGTGCTCTATTTAACCCCATTTATTGCCACTGATTCATGTGTCTGGTGCCCTAGCTGGTATGAATGCTGCTCTTTTTGTGTGTGTGTGGTACTGGGGATTGAACCCAGGGGCACTCTACCTCTGAGCTACACCCCCAGCCCTATTTTATTTTGAAACAGGGTCTTGCTAGGTTGATGAGAGTCTCACTACTTGCTGTCCTTGACCCTGTGATCCTCCTGTCTCAGCCTCCCAAGTACTGGAATTATAGGAGTGCGCCACCATGCCTGGCGAATGCTTGCTCTTTGATGGATGGTGCCTCCTCCTACATGGTAAAGGCATTTCGTATACATCTTCAGAAATACTGTGACTTACAGGGATATCACTGGTATTACTCAAATCAGTTCCAGAGGCCTACAGACATATCAAGCTTTGTTATCACAAATTATTTTCAGATTAACAGGGAGAAATAGTTATAATAGGCATTTGAAAAGGCACAAGCCTACAGTTAGCATTACGTATCTTGATGCTTCATGGGGGAGGTAAGGGATAGAATATCACTCAGATTTGGTAACCCTGGAGTTACTGTATAATTCTCATCATGTGGGATAAAAGCATGCACTACACCCCAGCCCTGTGTTTCATGCCTGTAATCCCAGTACTTGGGAGGCTGAGTCAGAAGGATTGCAGCAGGTTCAACTGCCGGGCGTGGTAGCGCACGCTTGTAATCCCAGTACTTCAGGAGGCGGAGACCGGAGGATCTGGGTTCGCGGTCAGCCTCAGCTCTCTCACTCTCTCTCTCTCTCTCTGTCCCTGTCTCTCTGTCTCTCTGTCTCTCTGTCTCTCTCTCTCTACCTAGTGAGGTCCTCCGCAACTTCGTGAGACCCGGTTTCAAAATAAAGTATAAAAAAAAAATAGGGCCGGGGGTGTAGCGCAGAGGTAGAACGCCCCTGGGCTCAATCCCTGGTACCACACACACACACACACACAAAAAAAGGATTGCAGGTTCAAGGCCAGCCTGGGCAACTTGGTGAGACCCTGTTTCAATAAAAAATAAAACAGGGTTGGGGATGTAGCTCAGAGATAGAATGCCCTTGGGTTCAATCCCCAATACCACTAAACAAACAACAAACAAACAAACAAACATGTACTGACTACCTTAAAAAAGAGAAAGAGGAGACAGAGAGAGAGACAGACAGAATATGTAAGCTTCTTGTCAACAGCAGGGCAAAAGGGAGCAAATTCTTCCAGAAAATGGCACTGGCCCACCACCTGGACCCTGGGTTCCAACTGTAGAGAACTGCACACTGGACGAGGTACTATAATAACCACAGTGAAAGCTAAAACAAGAGGTGAGGCACAAGTAAGTAAAGACATGGCAGCCAGGAGCAACTCCACACAACCCACCAATCTGATCTTGGGAACAAAACGGGAAAAGAGCAAGATAACTATCCTCGTAGAGACAGACCAAAGACAGCACCGAGGAGTTTTTGTTAGGAAAGTTCTCATTAAACTATACACTTAAAATGGATGAATTTTATGGTATGTAAATTATGCCTCGAAAAAATTGTTTTTAAAAAAGCAATTCATTAGGCCGGGCGTGGTGGCGTACGCTTGTAATCCCAGTACTTTGGGAGGCGGAGACCGGAGGACCCGGGTTCGCAGCCAGCCTCAGCTCTCTCTCTCTCTTTCTCTCTCTCTCTCCCTGTCTCCCTCTCTCTACTGAGTGAGGCCCTCCGCAACTTCGTGAGACCTGGTTTCAAAATAAAGTAGAAAAAAATAGGGCCGGGGGTGTAGTGCGGAGGTAGAACGCCCGTGGGTTCAATCCCCGGTACTGAAAAAAAAAAAAAAGCAATTCATTGAGCCGGGCGTGGTAGTGCACACTTGTGATCCCAGTACTTGGGAGGCTGAGGCAGGAGGATCGCAGGTTCTCGGCCAGCATCAGCTACTTAGAGAGGCCCTCCACAACTTAGTGAGACCCTGCTTCCAAATAATAAAATAGGGCTGGGGGTGTAGCTCAGAGGTAGAATGCCCCTGAGTTCAATCCCTAGTACCACACACACACACACACACACACACACACACACACACACAGAGCAATTCAGTGACTTGAGCTGGAGTATTTGTATGTGGAGAAGCACTGACAGTCCAATATGGTAGGATATTCACAGGTTTTTATTGGAGGTTTCAAGACAGCACAAAACTTCTGGCATAAAAGTAGAAATTTCTCGTGATATTAAAATAGGGGAATTCACTATAAGTGATGAAAACACTCAATATAGGCTTTGAAAAGTACATGTGGGGGGGGCTAGAATGGAGAAAGGTTGATCAAAGGGTACTAAGTTGCAGTTAGATAGGAACAAGAAGTTTTGGTGTGCTATGACACAGTAGAGTGACCACAGATAACGTATTGTACATTTCAAAAAATTAGAAAGGATTTTGAAATTTTTCACCATGAAGAAATAGTAAATGTTTGAGGAATTGTTTAGCCTGATTTAAACATTATGCAATATATACATGTATCAAAACTTTACAAGGTACCCCATGAATGTCTAATTTTTATGGATCAGTTAAAAATAAAATATATATACATACAATACAAAAATCAAACTATATAAAACAACAGAAATGATGAAAACTATACAGCTCGAGATGGTAGTTTCTGGGAAAGGAGAAGTAGGAGTGAGTGAAAGTGGAAAGAAAAACAAACTAATACTTAACACAGCTGATGGGTGAAGAAAGCAGACTGATGCAATTCTAGGAGACGGCTGCTCCTCACCAGGAGGCTTGGTCCACTGTCTCCAAGGGTAAGGTCTGTGTCGGTATGGTTTCTTTAAAAAGAGGCTAAAGGCCGGGCGTGGTGGCGCACACTGGTAATCCCAGTACTCGGGAGGCTGAGACAGGAGGATCCGGGTTCGCGGCCAGCCTCAGCTACTTAGTGAGGCCCTCCGCAACTTAGTGAGACCCTGTTTCAAAATAAAGAATAAAAAATAGGGCTGGGGGGTGGAGCTCGGAGGTAGAATGCCCCTGGGTTCAATCCCCAGTACCACAAAGAAAAAAAAAATACCCTGGGGAAAAAAAATGATTTGCTGGGCATGGTGTCCTGAGCTTATAATCCCAGCTATCCCAGAGGCTGAGACATGGAGATCACTTGAGCCCAGGAGTTTTGAGGCCAACCGAGGCATCTTAAAGAGACCCTGTCTCAAATAAAGAATAAATACAAAAAGCTACAGAAATTCAATTTCTTGTTAGTTTTATAACCTTGATCAGATACTGAACTTTCCCGTCCCTGTTTTCTCATCTGTAAAATGAGAATAAGAGTACCTATCTCAAGGGGTTGATATATTAGTTTGATAAATGAATACATAAGTCACTTAGAACAGTTACCTAATACAGATCAAGTGCTCAAAAGATGTTAACAAAATCATTATTATCAAACCTAACCCTTCTCAAAGAATCTGAAAAGGTGGAAGACGAAAATCTAAGTTGAGAGATCATGTATCATCACATGTGGAGGTAGCACCGTAACAAGCCAAAGTCACATTTAAACTGAAGCTACGGGGAGAAAGCAGAAGCCACGGGAAAGCAGGGCATGTCAGTCTGTAGTGGAAAGAACGGAGCAGGGCTGGTAGGGACTGAGGGAGGGAGGCTAAAAGGCACATATTAGCTTCTGGCACAAGATTTAAGGAGGCTTCATAAAACAGTAATCAAGATAAATTATATTTTAATGCAAACTATTTTATAAAAATCAAAATTAATGTTCTGGAATGGAGCAGAGGCACAGAAAGGAGCCAGAGAGAATCCATGCAAGCCACAGCCACAGGGAGGACAGGGATTTTCAAGTGCCTGTTCTGGGTTCCAGCTGTATTTCATTTCAGGGAGCTCAGTGGCCTTACAATAATAATCCACTACAAGTCCCAACCCTGACACCACAGCAAGCTAGCCTAAGTGGGTTTGTGTTCCCTGAGACCTTGACTTACACACTGTATTTGGGAAAATGAGACATGCATAAAAAGCTGTTTTTTAAAAATAAAGGCAATATATATAGTTAGCCATCAAAGAATGGGACTGGCAATTAAGTGCAATGGAAGTTCAGAGATCACTGTGGGTGGCCAGAAAAGGATAGATTTAGCTAGATAGAGGGAGACGAAAAAATATATACTAAGCAAAAAGATCAAAGCACAGGCTAAAGGGGAGAGGGGAGGGGAACCAAAGAAAGGTGAAGCAAACAGAAAGAAGTGATCTTCACACACCCTATGTTAGAGCCAAAAAATCAGTACACCCCCATGCTTTTCTGCCTCTAACCCTGGGATCACACTATTCACTACACCTAAAATACCCTTTCCCCCCTTTTCTTGTGTTCAAATATTTTTATATTCTCCAGAGATCAGTTCAAATAACATTTTTTTTGAAGAGACTTCCCTGGTGATCCACTCAAAGAGTAGGCCAGAACTAAGGTTAGCAGTGGGAAGGAAAGGAGGGGAGGG
>PVJS01046404.1:0-15839 GCA_004027185.1 Glis glis
CCCCAGCCCTATTTTTTATACTTTATTTTGAAACCGGGTCTCACGAAGTTGCGGAGGGCCTCACTAAGTAGAGAGAGAGAGAGAGAGAGAGAGAGAGAAAGACAGGGGGAGAGAGAGAGAGAGAGAGCTGAGGCTGGCTGCGAACCTAGATCCTCCGGTCTTCGCCTCCCAAAGTACTGGGATTACAAGCGTGCACCACCACACCCGGCCCAGCACTCCTCCTTTGATTTTATGGTTTTGAGCACTTTTAGCACTTTTATATGAATCTACCCCGCCAAAACCCATACTGTTCAGATTTGATTATTTTTGAGCTTCATACAAATGTTATCATGCTATATACAGCTTCCTTAAACTTGCTTTTTCTGCTTGTTTCAAATATTCACCTATGCCCATTCATTTTGAATATTGTATATTATCCAACTCTGTGAATATTCTATAAATTCTATTTTTAGTCTCTTGTTTATGTACATTTATGTTGTTTCCAGGTTTTGGGTTGGTTTTTCCTTTTATGAACAAAGCTACTATGAGCAATGAATATTACCTAGAGTTTCTCTAGGGCACAGAACTAGGAAGTGCTAAGTTATAATGTTAAGCTTTATGAAAATAATGTCAGTTTGTTTTTTCAAAATGATAGTACTCACAGTAGTATAAAAGAAATATCCTCAATAACATTTGACAGGGTCAAGCTTCCCATTTTTTCCTTATGTAATTGGCTAAAAAATGGTACTGAGCTTAATTAGGATTCATTTATTTATTACTCATGAGATGTGGTATCTTGTTATATCTGTATCACTATCTATTTACCTTGCTTTCTGAAATGCTTTCTGAAATATATATTGACCATTTTTCAGAGGTATTGACTGTTTTTATTTTATTGACTTGTAAGAGTTCTTCATATATATACATATATATATATACACATATATATTCTTGATAGGGTCCTTTGTTTATTATTTATGTTGCAGATACTGCTTCTCATTTGGAGACTAGTCTTTCCTTTTTCCTTGTGGTATCTTTTGATAAATAGAATTGTAACATACTTGAGTCCAACAGTGTTTTCACTTATGGATCTATGTTTTATTTTAAAAATACTCCCTAGTGGGGAATGGTGGCACACACCTGTAATCCCAGTACTTGGGAGGCTGAGACAGGAGAATCACAGGTCAAAGGCATCCTCAGCAACTTAATGAGGCTCTTGGCAACTTAGTGAGACCCTGTTTCCAAATAAAATAAATAAAATAGGTCTGGGGGTGTAGCTCAGAGGTAGAATGCTCCTGAGTTCAATCCCTAGTACCACAAAAAGCAAGCAAGCAAGAAAGAAAGAAAGAGAAAAGAAATATTCCGTAATGACAGGGTTATAAAGATATTATCCTTTATTTTTTCTGAAATGTTGACAAATTTTCCTGTTTCATCTATATATTTAACCAAAATTTTGTTAGTATGATGTGAGGTGGAGATGAATTTAATAATTGTATATGATACAAAATTGTCTCAGTACAATTTATTAATTGGCCTTCCATTTTTCAACATATTGCCATGCCTTCTCTGTCACATATCAAGCTTCTATAAAGTTAACAAATACTTATATCATGTGCCAGGTATACTTTTAAGTGCTTAATAAATAATTAACTCATTAAAGTCTCATAATAAACTTATGAGATATATACTATTATCATTCCTTTTTTCAACAAAAAATTGAGGCACAGATAAGTTAGCAGCATGGTTCTAGAACTGGTGCTCTTCAGTTTCAAGGTCCTCTGTGAGTTTAATTAGTCAAAATGCTTACCTAGTTCTGAAACCACAATGTCTTCATTAGAATTGGCTTAGTGTAATAATGGATGTCTGGGAGGCCAACCACCCCTCCCAGCTCTTCTATGGAGCATCATGACGTTTCCTCAGCCTTCAGCTTTCAGACACATTTAACCAGGTTAGCAAGCTCCTCAAAAAATCCTGTTGGGATTTGTTTAGTCATCACATTGAATTTATAGATAAATTTGGAAGAATAAAATTCCTTATATTATATTGAATCTTTGTATTTATGTCCATGGCATGTTATTGTTATTTTAAGTCTTCTTTAGTAAATTACAGCCAAGGGTTATACCCTTTTTTTCTGTAAAAGTTTTGCATGTATTTTGTTTAACTCCAATGTACCTATTTCATTGTTGTTTTATTTGTATTTTACTTGGAGGTGGTCTACTATAATACTAGAAATTATATATTGTTTAAATATTGTATGATTTATTAAATTTTGGCTTCTTGATGTAATTGAGAGATATCTAATAATCTTTCATTTTGATGTTAGATTTATTAATTTCTCTTTACATACTATTTTGCTTTACATATACTAAGCATATTTTATTAACTGCATAAAATGTAGAAAATTTTTTGTGAAATAAACATTTTTGATCATATAATGGTGTTCTTAAAATTTAATAGTGCATTTTGTCTTTAAGTCAATGTTGATATTTTTAAGCTACCCTAGTTTCTATTATTTAGCATTTCCCTAATATATATTAATTACATTTGTGTACTTTCAAACTTTCTGTGTCCATATATTTTAGGCATGTCTCTTATCAAGTAGAATATTATGTGGATTTTAAAAATTATTTACATGCAGCTGGGCATGGTGACACATGCTTGTAATCCCAGTACTTGGGAGGCTGAGTCTGGAGGATCACATGTTTGAGTCCAGCCTCCCCAACTTACCAAGACACTGGCTTGGAGGTAGAATGTCCCTGGGTTGGGTTACTGGGTTGGGTCCCCAGTAACCAAAAAAAAAATTAAATGCAAATTTTTGTCTTTTAACTGACAAGTTTAATCTATTTATATATGTGATTATATTATATTTGCAATTTTGTGTTTGTCGTGTACATTTTTTGCTTTTATACTTTACTTTTTTGATTAATTTTTTGTTTCTATTATTTATTTATTTATTTATTTATTTATTTATTTATTTTTGTTGTACTGGGGAACCCTGTACAACCTCTGAGGTATACCCCTGGCCATATTTTAATTTTTATTTTGAAACAGGGTCATATTAACTTACCACGCTGGCCTCTAATTTGAGATCCTCCTATCTCAGCCTCTGATGTGCTGGGATTACTTGTCTGTGCCACTGCACCTGTCTTTGTTTCCTTTTACATTTTATATCTCTATTGGTTTGCCATTCATATACCATTTATAATTTCTAATGGTTGGTTTAAAATTTTTTGTTATGTATCTTTAACTTAATATAATGCAAAATATATTATTTTATCCACCTCTCCTCACTCCAAAAAAGTACAAAAACTTGAACTCTGATTGCTCCCAGGAATCTCACATTTGGTTTTTTCCTCCTTGATGAAGTTTCAAGGCTTATTAGTGAGGTCAGAAAAGCCAATTACCTTTTTTTCTTTGTTTTTGTTTTTGTTTGTTTGTTTTGGTACTAGAGCGTGAACTCAGGGCCATTCTACCTCTGATATACACCCCCACCCCTTTTTTATTTTGAAATAGGGACTTGCTAAACCGCTGAAACTGGCCTCCAACCTGCTAGCCTCCTGGGATTACAGGTGTGTGTCGTTAAGCCTGGCTCCAATGACCCCTTTGCAGAGACATTTGAATCATTTTCTTCTGGGTAACTTTGACCTCCCAATTACACACTTCACCACTCCCTGGTGCTGTTCAGGCCACTGCTATTATAATACACTGCTGAAAGTACAAACCCAGGTGATAGATTTTTGTCTGTTCAATTTGAGAAGGAAAATCCCTTTAGCTATTTTGATTAGACTAAAGCAGAAGGAAGTTGAGTTACAAAGCCAGAAAAGTCCCAAGTTTATTTTTTTTATTTTTATTTTTTTTGACTTTTGAGTTCTGGGCTTAACTTAGAAAGAAGCTGAGTCTTTCTGTCTTTCTGTCAGTGATCATGTTCATGTCTCTCCCTTCTGGATATTTCATGGGAGAACTTCTGGTGAAAAAGGGTACCAAAGACTTCTCTGTTTCCATCACCCCAGCTGGACGCCTCTGCTACACATTATCATGCTCCTTGAGCCAACATTTATAGGAACATGACCATACTTCATATAATTTTATATGTAATTTTATATGACATTTAACCATGTATAAATCATGATGTCCAAAAAATGACAAGAAAGTGGGTAAATTGTATTCAACTGGCTACTTATTTATTGTTTATTTACCATAATAACAGTCAAGCCTCATGGCATACGTAGATGTTCTTGTCTATTATATAGATGTTTCGTCTTAGGACTTTTACTTTTTCTCTTAGGGTTTCATTTTCCCAAAACAAAATAATATATTTAAAACACACTTTAGATGTGTTTTCCTGGTCTTTAAAAATGCAGTTCTGGCATTTACATGCTCCCAGTGTACCTGATAGCTGACTGGCTCCCAGTACCAGACTTCATTGAGTGGGCAGGTTCATTCTTAGGTCAGATTTGCTCCTACAGTGTTTGGCAAAAATACCCCTAAGACTTGGCTTCTCCTCTTATAATTCTAAGGAGCTTTGTAAAAATCTAACTTCATTATATTATGCAGTCTTTGCTACTTATCTCTGTCCTGACTAGTAAAAAAATCAATTGTCATTTAAAAAAAAAACTGGCCATAATTTTACTCAGGTCCCTGCTAATTCTTATCCTTCCTATGGCTCACATGAACCATGGGAGTCATAACTAAATTTGGCTTTCAGTCTCTACCCCCATCCCCTCCAGAGTACTCTCTCTTCTGATAACATCCATCCTCTGTTTAACACGCTTGTGTTCCCCATTGCCTCCAAAAGAAAGTCCAAACACTTTAGGATAACCTGCATAGCTATGCTGCTGTGTGAACCCTAATCCCAGAGTCACTCCCCTTCCCCCCCACACACATGGTTCCAGGCTCACCAAACCTATTGACATTCCCTGAACATGCCTCATAATTCCACCCCTTCATTCAACGAATATTTATTGAACACCCACTATATGCCAAACACAGGGAATGTAGAAAACAATTAGATGCAACCCCATTCCTCAATCCATGCCATTTCCTGTATCTAGAATAACCTTCCTCCAACTCTGAATAATCCTCCAAAAGACACCCAAATGTCACCTTCTGTTTGTAGCCTTCCCTAACCCCCTCGATTTGCACAATGAGTCACTCATTCTTTTGTATTCCTGGTGTTTCTAAGATAGTGGCAGGATAATTAGAATACTGTGCTTGCATTACTAAATTTTTCCCTTCTCCCTAATTCCAAATGTTAGCCAGGCTTCACTCCTTGCCTCTGGATTCTGAGAAGGCAGAGAGCAGAAGTTATAGGCTCTGTAGTCCTTTGAAAGAACTAGCCTAGGTGCCCTGATTTTGGAGAGGAAATGGAGGGGTTGTGGGTTATGGACTGAAGGTAAAGAAGGATGGGAAAGTATCTTTGAGTCCTGAGAAGCTGGTAGGAAAGATTGCAGAAACTTGAGAAGGAGATAGAGGTCTGTGAGTCTGGAGAGATGGCAAACCTATGGAAATAATTAGAGGGTTCCTGCAAATCCTAGAGAACTGGATTTCCAGCCTAATGAATGATTTCCATGTCTCATATCTATCAGAAAAGCAGGAAGGCATGAGATCTAAAGAGACCATGAAGGCTCAAGCAATGCACTCCTGTGTTCCTGGGAATCAATGTATGATGCTGACTAATCACCAGAGGCTAAGTCCTATCAAACATCAGTACTGTGAAAATCCTCAAAACTTGCACAGCACGTGGTGTGAGAGGAAGAGAACAAATCCAGATGGGCAAAGCATCTAAAGTTCTTCTAGAAAGCACTGAAGGCTAAAAGTCAGAAATGGAAGTAAGGATGATACTTCCTGCACACCTTTCTTTTCTCATATTTTCTTCTTTTGTGTGTGTGTGGGGGGGGGCGGGTACTGGGGCTTGAACCCAAGGCATTCTACCTCTGAGCTATACCATTTTTTTTGGTACTAGGGATTGAACCCAGGGTCATACTACCTCTGAGCATACTCCCAGCCCTTTACTTTAAATTATTTTTGTTTTGAAACAGAATCTCTCTAGGTTGCTGAGAGTCTCACTAAAGTGCTGAGGCTGGCCTTGAACCTGTGATCCTCTTGTTTCAGCCTCCCAAGTACTGGGATTACAGGCATGTACCATCATACCTGGCTGCTGCACACCTATTTTTCTGTGTTGAGATTATTACCATATTATTTCATTATAACATGCACCAACTTGTTCTATAGTTATTTACTTACCTGCCTGTCAGAATGCTGAAATTTTGAGGCCAGAATTGTACCTTAATAATCTTTGTCACTTTAGGCCACAGCACAGGGTTTTTGCATGCTACAAGAAATCTAATGTGTATTAGAAAACTGTCTTATGCACTGAACATTGCAATATTTTCTTGTGGAAGTGTATGCTTTTTCACCCATTTTAGTATGTGTATAAAGTCAGAATTCCACCAAGCGTGAATTAGTCCTTTGGAAATTTTCATCTTTAAATAATATCTGAGAATATGGAAAAGAATGTAACATGTCAACTTGTAAAATCAGCTCCCCACCTCAGTAGGAAGGACAGTGGTAAGCATCTAGGCTTGCATTTGCACTTGCAGTTATACTTAACAATCATTTGGGGTAAATAGTAATTAGTGTGTAATGAACAGTGTCCCACTGAGATTAGCTTCTGAATTACCATCTAAACGTGGTTGAATGCAGAAAATTTGCCAGGATTATTCTTTCCCAGCATGCCCCAAGAGATCCCTTTCGTCTCCAAAACCTGAAGATACTTAGCACATTTCTGACTCTGTATTCTTAAGCTGTCTTTCTCCCAATAAGATAAGCTCTGAGGTTAGGAGACATTTGGAGCTTTTAAATTCCTGACAGCATAGCTCTTCCTGCTTTGGAACAGAATAGGCATACACACAGCAAGCACACATTAATGAACTAATCCATCAGTATCCATGGTGACAACATCTCAAACAACGTCTTGTAAATATTTGCTTTCTATTTTCTGGGGGTGGGAGGTGATGGAGTGTAGGGGAAAAATAGGAAATGAAGATCTAATTTGAAACTCTCCTTGAAGGCACTGGCAAAGTGCTGTATTCTAGCAGATGAAAGCTTTCATTCCCTCACCCTGCTGCTGTTGCACTCAAAGCTTTCATTCCCTCACCCTGCTGCTGTTGCACTCAAAGGATGGGGCATCGCTCCCCAAACATCCCAGGAAGGTGTACCTACGAATACGCAGGAGTTCTTCTTTAACGACCACACGATCTCGTGGAGGAGGACATTGATGCAGCCCATTGATTACCCAGATGATGACAGAAGTTGAAGGCCTAGGGTAGGCAATGGGGCACAGAGATAAGTAAGGCCTGGGCCTTCTCCTGAGGAGTACAAACTGGGAAGAAAGTGATGGACAACTCGAAGATGAAAATTCAATCATGTGGTTCCCTAATTCAAACACTGCAAAACTTCCTATTCCTCTCCCATAGGAGTCCACTGCTAATTAGTGCCATGGTCACCTCTCCAGTGTGAAGGTCTCATCAGTCTCTCCAATGCTATATTTCACCCCTCCCCTCTTATTAGCAGTGCTGATGTACTGCTGTCATTACCTTAACTCCCACACTGTCATATTCCACACCTTTGTTATGCTGACCCACCCACCTAAAGGGTCCAACCCAGCCTGCATGGCAAATCCTTTTCACGAAGAAATCTCTCCACAAAACCTCTTACCTACTCCAATTACCTAGGTGGGACTGACTATGATTTTGTTTGTGTTCACAGGTATCCTGTAAGTTTTTTGTTGGAAACACAGCTGCACTTTCCATTATACTGCACATGTATTTATCTTACTGTACTATGTCATAGGAACCATTAAAGAAATGACTGTGCACCCTTTATCTCTTTATCTCCACACTTAGTACTTAGGATTAATGAAAGAATGAACTAAAAACTTAAGAGAATGGGCAGTGGTTCTCAACTATGTTGCTTAGACTCTCCTGGGAAAGGTTTATAAATCTCAACACCCAGATTATATCCACTGTCAAATCAGAATGGAGGGGTAGCACTCTGAATACAGTTTTATTTTATTTTATTTGTGGTACTGGGGATTGAATCCAGGGGTGTTTTTACCTCTGAGCTATACTCCCAGTGTTTTTGGTTTTTAAAAATATTTTATTCTGTAACAGGGTCTTGCAATTTACCATGTGCTGGCCTCAAACCTGCAATCCTCCTGTCTCAGCCTCCCATGTACTGGGATTACAAGCATGCGCCACCACCTCATGCTAAAACTGCAGTAATTTTAAAGCTTTTCTGGCAACTTTAAATTATAATCAGGATTGAGACTTACTGAATTAAGGGTTCAGTATGTTTTGGTGATCTTTGTGAGTGTGGTTTCAGGTATATGATATGGGCACAGCAAGAATTCACTGAGTTGAAGGTTGGAAGGATGGGCAATGAGAAAGTTAAAAAAAAAACAGATATAGACCAGCTGAAGACTAGCTAATCTCTTAAGATTCTCCCTATAGCTAATTAAGTTAGGAAGCATAGTATACCCCCCTTTGGTATCATTAGCATATTAAAGACAGATCAAACACTCAACAAAAAAACTTGTTTAACATTGTCTAATGCTAATATTTTCTAAAATTATTTGACTTCAAAATACTACTTTTCCTCCATTAAACACCTTTTAAGTTTCCAGAGATATGCCAATACAGACTTTTTCTTTCAAGAAATTAAGTGATAATAGAAATGTAAATAATGATATAGCTTAGAGGAGAAAAAGAATTATTGGGAAACTATTTTATTTATTTAGAATAGAAAAGACTCAGTCATATTTGTAGAACAAAAGAAAGGAGACACAGGGGAGGAAGAAATTGAAGCTGCCATAAAGACTAATTATCCCATTTCTTTGGCCCTAGCAAGAACTGCATAGTTCATTCACCTCTGGGTGGCCTGTCTTTTCCCAGGGTTTTCTTTATCAATAACCTCAAAATAAGGCAAGAAAACATCTGTTAGCATTCTACAGTAATAGTCGTTCATGCTTCAGTATTTACTGAGCATCTTCTATTTGTCTGGTCTCTATGCAAAGGAGACACAGAAAAAGAGGTGACTACTCCATTTGGGGTGCCAGCAAAGACCTCATTCAAGTAACACTTGAATTTTTTTCTTTTTTTTTAAGTGAAGAATTTAGTAGGAAGAGAAAGGAGATGACAGACAGAAGAAACCATGAGAAAAGAACATGAAAGATCAAGGTAGCAGCACACAGAAAATTGTGCCTGGAATTTGATTAGTCTATAATAGCTTTGAATGACATACACAGCAGAGTTTAGGATTTATGAGGTATAAAATAGGGAATAGCATGCTATATTTGTCTCACAGAAAAATCACTGTGACAGCAGTTTGAGTGATAGACCGGAGGTGGAAGAGATCTGTGACAGGGAGACCAGTTTGGACTCCACTGAAACTATGGGACCATTTCAATTTTCCATGGATATGACTAGGACAGGGAATTATTTAGTAATGGAGCTTGGAAATCACGTGATCTTCATTGGTTTAAAGCAATCCTCCTACCTCAGGACTCTTGGGCACATTCCCAAAATTTAAATTCACCGTTCAAATCAACTGCTGCTAAGAAAGTTCTTTGAGATCTTGCAGATAACACTTCATACAAAAAGTAGATCACAAAATGTAGGTCATTAAAATAAACCAGCAGCACGTGTAAAATGGAGATTTGAAATGATACTCATTTTAGATTTACTTGGGGGGATGTCATATTTGTCTTGCATGTACAGTGATGATTGAAAATGTTTGATTTCTGGGTTTTATTTGGAAATACTGCTAATAGTATCATATATATATATATTAATTTATTGGTGCATTGTAATTATAAATTATACATTTTGGTAAGTGTCAGGGTAGCAGAATCATACATGCACACATTGCTCATTTAGCCCTCCCTCAAATCCCACCCTATTCCCTCCCCCTTCCCTCCCTTTCATGCTCAGCATAGTGATTGAGTCTTATAAGTTTGTGTATAGACATCATATGCTTTAGTGTGTTTCCCTCCACCCCCCTCCCAACTCCCTCAGTTAGGTCACCTTCTTTGTTCATCTAAAGTTTTCTTCTTCTTTGTCTGGAGTCCCTTCTAAGTCCCATTTGAATAGTATCTTAATAACAGGCCATTATCTGAACTACCTCATGAGGAGGTAAGACGTCTTCATAAAAGAAAACTATTTATTATTTATTCGTTTTTGTGGAACTAGGGATTCAGTTCAGGGACATTCTACCTGTGAACTACACCCCCAGACCTATTTTTTTTTTTTTGGCGGTACTGGAAATTGAACCCAGAGGCATTCTACCACTGGGCTATACCCCCAGCCTGATTGTTTATTCTTTATTTTGAAACAGGGTCTCACTAAGTTGCGGAGGGCCTCACTAAGTAGCTGAGGCTGGCCGCAAACCTGGATCCTCTGGTCTCAGCCTCCCAAGTACTGGGATTACAAGCGTGTGCCACCATGCCTGGTTTATTTATTTATTTTTATTTTTAAATAGGGTCTCTTTAAGTGGCTGAATCTGGCCTCAAACCTGCAGTTCTCCTGCCTTGGCCTCCCAAATAATGGGCTTATAGGCGTACGCCATCACGCCCGGCTAAAATAGAACTCTATCTGTTATTAGAATGCAGTGAACAGGTAAGAAGATGACCCTTGCCATGTGTGAACCAGTAGGGAGACACACAAACCTCACAGGCTTCCCTGCTCTGCAAAGGGATTTTGCAAAGAACACACATTATTTTTCTCCCTGTGTTAGTAATCATTTCACAGGCTATAGATTTTCTAGAGTTATGTTCTTTCTAGGTTACATTATTTCTAGAGTTACTTCAAGCTTTATTCAGATTGGGCAATGAAAGGTTAATGTGATTTCTTTAACCATAGACGAAAGCACAGAAGAGGCAATGGCATAAGATCATCCAAACACTCCAGATGATTTCTGGCTTTTATGTCCCATATTGAAGACTGGTTTTGAAGTGAGGAGATAGAAACATATTCTGTTCTGATATTTTTATGTTTAAACTCAAAGGAATTATTTTTTTTGTGGTACTAGGGATGGAACCCAGAGGCATTCTACCTCCAAGCTCTACCCCCAACCCTATTTTTTATTCTTTATTTTGAAACAGGGTCTTGCTAAGTTGCAGAGGACCTCACTAAGTAGCTGAGGCTGGCTGTGAACCCGGATCCTCCAGTTTCAGCCTCCCAAGTACTGGGATTACAAGCGGGCACCACCACGCCCGGCTCAAAGGAATTATTTTTAACTTCTATTAGTACACTGTAATTACACATCATAGTGAGATTCAAAGTGATACAGACATGCACACACACATCACTTGCTATATTTCGCTCTGCACCCCACCCAACTCTCCCTCTCCCTCCTCCCCATACATGTTAGTGAGATTACTAATGATACCTTCATATATGGACATAACATCATTTGAACTGTTCCCTTCCTCCAGCCTCATTTTTCCCCTCCCTATATCTCTCCCCTCATCCCCTTCCATACTAGTCTCTCTCCTCATTTATCTGAAGTCCCTTTATTTCCTATTTTCTCTAGAAATTATTGGAGTTTGTGAACAATCAGACTCTATAGTACAGAGAAATCAACAGAAACAAATCTAAAAAATAAGTATCTTAAAGGCATGACTTAAAGGAAAATTATAACTCCTTCTTGAGAAACCTGATTTAAATCTTAGAGAAAGCCGGGCGTGGTGGCGCTCACTTGTAATCCCAGTACTTTGGGAGGCAGAGACTGGAGGATCTGGGTTCGAGGCCAGCCTCAGCGCTCTCTCTCTCTCTCTCTCTCACTCCCTGTCTCTCTCTCTCTCTCTCTCTCTCTCTACTTAGTGAGGCCCTCGCAACTTTGTGAGACCTGGTTTCAAAATAAAGTATAAAAAAAAATAGGGCCGGGGGTGTAGCGCGGAGGTAGAACGCCCCTGGGTTCAATCCCCGGTACCGCAAAAAAAAAAAAAAAATCTTAGAGAAAAAAAGACTATTAATCTTTTGCTTTTTCTTCCTACATGAACACTTAGCATTAGCTAATTTTAGGGAGGATATAAAACAATTATTAGGCAAACTATACATATATGTAGCTGAGAGAATGGCCAGTCTTACTCTGTTGAAATTACCAAAGGATGAAATTCGAGTATGCATATCAGCTCAACTTAAGGAAACACTAACTGCTTCTCACAATGGCATTATCATTCCATGGAGTGAGCAGCCACTGAGGGCATGTGTGCTGTCCTTCAAGGGTGGAGCTCTGGCAGAAGCTAAGGGACAATCCTGGAATGCATGAATCAGATGACCTCTAAATGACTTTTTGATTTGGAAATGATGTTCTTCATGAGAATTGACCTGAGAACTGAACTCCCAACTTTATTATGAGGAATTCATCATTTTTTAAATCATTAACTTCAAATACTATTTCCAAAAGGCTTTCTATGGTGCAGGCACTATGCTAAGTATTAGGGATTCACTGAAGATGACAAATGAAATCTCTTGTGCTTATGGAGTTTAGAGTCTATCTGGGAAGGAAGACGAGTGAGCATTAATTACAAGGACAGATGATGATAGAGGAAGTACTTGTGACCACTATTCTTATTAGACAAACATCTTTTTTTTCCCTGAAAAAATGGTACTGCTTTCAAAAGTACTCTATTTCCTTCCAGCTGAATTCTTCAAGTGCTAGAATCCAAAAATGTGTCAAAATATCTTTTTAGATGTGAACAAGGACAGTGGTAATAGAAATGATAATGAGCAAAGGAGATGAAAGGATGTACACGTTCTTCCAGTGCCTGGTTTGGTGTTATTTATAAAGTGCAGATGTTTCTCAAGAGGAAGGATAGAAGAGATGACCATGGCAGCCATGAACAATTACGGCAGCAATTAGTGTTATTTGGTGTGCATAAAGAAAATTCCTCTCCAAAATCATGCCTTTGAACTTTATAATGAATGGATTATGTGACATCTGAATCAATTTATCAACTATAACTTCAGTAAAAATGGACAATACGACATTGTGTGTTTCCAATAGGATATACCCAGTATCATATATGAAGTTCTGACATTTGAAAGAAGAAAAATAACCTTCAATGAAATCAGGCCTTTATCCCTTCTTAGCAAATGGCAGAAAGGAAAAGGGGAAGAGGAAAGAGAAAAAAATTAAATGATACCATGAGAATAGTGCTAGTCAACTTCAGAGTGTGGGAAATTCTCCACTACATGTATCCAGCTTCCTTAATACTTACACGATTTAAAAAGGAGGGGAAACTGACAGAGACATTTAAAGTTATAACAACTACATATAATAGGTAGTTCTTGGTTGGACCCTAACTAGAACAAACTGACTATGAAAAAGATATTTAAAGATATTTGAAAAATACTGAACAAATATTAAGTATCAGAATACATTCATGAATTATTGTTAATTTTTCTCGGTGTGATAATTATATTTTACTTATGTTAAATAGTAATTACTTCTTATAAAAACATTCTGAGCTATTTGGGGAGGGGTAAAAAGATGACTTAAATTATTCTATCAAACAAACATTTATATATGTAGGAAGGGGTGGAGAGGTGAAACAAGGATTTGAAAATGAGGATTGATTCTTTTATTCTCTCTACTTTTAGTTATGTTTGAAAATCTCCACAATAAATTTCTTTATAAAATACTTGCTCTTGGTGATGAGGAGATTATGAATAACTTTCATACACATCTCCATGAGACCAGAGAAGATCTTTGGCTCTAAACAAGAAGACTCTTCAGAATTTCAAAAAACTAGGAGATTAAAAAATGAACTCAGAACTTGAAGAAAAACAGTGTGAGGTCTTGGAGACTTGATTTGATGGGTGTTGGTAATGAGGTTTAGCAGCCCTTCCAACAGATGAAAGAGCAATGGGACAGAGTATCCGATGTCTGAATGTGTGACACTGAACACAAGACCCTTCATATTTTGATGCATTTTACTTCCATTTTTAAGTTATTTGATATATTATAAAATTAAATATTTTTTCAAAATGACAAATTTCTTGAGAAGGCAAGAGGGACTGGTACCCAAGCATTAGTACTAAATAGGGCCATGAGAAAAGGAGAAACACCTCTTTCAATGTGACAGAAAGAAAGCAGAACACAGGCAAAAAGCCAGGGAACTGGGATCAGTGGGAGAAGATGTGAGAGTTCAGAGGTGTTGTCCTTTTTTTTTAAACACAGTATCTAAATTCCTTGCTCAGAAACAACCAACTAGTAGCAAGTCCCTTCCTCAGAAACAACCAACTAGTATTTGCAGGATACTCATCTCCAAATTTAGAGCTCCTATATTCCTATAAATTATAAATCTAAAATTCTTTTGTTTCTACCCCAGGCTTATAGATAAATTTCTAAATATTTAGAATAAATGTAAACTTGCTTCAAATGAGTCAGAGAAAATAGAGATTGAAGGAAACTCTGTAAGAAAATTAGCTTAAAGGTAAAAGGTGATCCTATAATATAAGGATCTGGTAACTAATCTATCAGTTTTCTAAGTCTTATTTTAATTAACTGAGAAGTATTCAAGAATCTTCTTAATCAGTTTCCCTCAATTTTGCCTTCACATTAAAATAATCAACAACAAGAACAACAAAAATGTTCATGCCCAACCTACAGGATAGGTCAATGAAATCAGAGTATTTGCAGGTGTGGTTCAGAAATCATTATTTTATTTTTTAATTTTAATTTTTATATTTTTATTGGTGCATTGTAATCATGCATCATTGCGATATTCAAAGTGATACTTTCACACATGCACTCATCACTTGGTGTATTTCCCTCTGTATTCCAGCCCATTCCCGATTCCTCCCTCCCTTTACATGTTAGTGAGATTGGTAATGATACCTTTGTATATGGACATAGCATTATTTGAACTGTTCCCTCTTCAAACCTCATTTCCCCCCTCCTCACTTCACTCCACCAATCCCCTTCCACTATTCTACTGGTCTCTCTCCTCATTTCACTCAAGTCCTTTTTGTTTTCTAGCTTCTACATATAAGAGAAAACATAGAACCCTTGACTTTCTAAGACTGGCTGATTTCACTTATCATAATATTCTCAAGTTCCATCCATTTAGGAATCAGTATTTTCTAAAGCTCCCAAGTTGTTCACAGTTTACAGCCAAGGGTGAGATACTGGTGCTATGATAGTTATTTGTCTAATCCCATTCAACTTTCTCCACTGTATCTAATCTCATTCATCACTGAATTCTGAGAATCTCTTCCCAGGTACAAGCCCTAACCAACTATGTTAAAAATATAAGCACATGGGGAAAATGCCTCCTGCTATGCCCATGTTTTGAAAACTCTACTTTTATTTTCTTCAATAATCTACAGTGGGATCTCACTGAAACCTATTTTACTCAGGACCATGAAAACTACTGTGCATGTCAGCACCCATAGAAGCTGCTCCCTCTTCTATTTCTGCCTCCGCATTGCTGGCCCATCTAGGTAGAATCGGGTTTCTCCAGGCACAGTGGACCATTCATTCCCTCGCCCCTCTGGGTAGACCCATCTTGGATCTCAGTCTTTCTGTCTTAGATGCTCTGTATCTGAATTTGAGGGGTATGTTCACACATCTTATTTCATGAAGGAGAGAGGAAGATGCCTAACATACTCCTCCAGGATGGTGTTGCACCAGTCTTCCCAGCTTGGGCACATTCAGTCTTCAGTTAGAAAGTGCTACGCTGAGCCGGACGTGGTGGCGCACGCTTGTAATCCCAGTACTTTGGGAGGCAGAGACCGGGAGGATCCGGGTTCGCGGCCAGCCTCAGCTCGCTCTCTCTCTCTCTCTCTCTCTCTCTC
>PVJS01046405.1:0-15845 GCA_004027185.1 Glis glis
CTTTTTTTTTTTTTTTTTTGCAGTACTGGGGATTGAACCCAGGGGCGTTCTACCTCCGTGCTACACCCCTGGCCCTATTTTTTATATTTTATTTTGAAACTGGGTCACACGAAGTTGCAGAGGGCCTCACTAAGTAGCTGAGGCTGGCCGCGCGCGAACCAGGATCCTCAGGTGTTCTTTCTTAAACTCTACCGCACAAATATAAAATACAAATATGAGTAAATATGAATTTTCTCCAAAAATTTTTAAGTCTAGAAAATACAGACTCTCGAAAAGTTCATAAATTGATCTGTAAGCATTTCCAATAATCTTAATGCAGAAGACACCAAAATTTCAACATGGGAATGCTGGCATTGGGTCACAGGACAACACATTATGAAAGCCCCCAGATGAATCGCTGCATGGCAGACTTTGTTCCATCTTTTTTAAAAACTGACAAAATAGCTTTTTTTTTTTTTTTGCAGTACCAGGGATTGAACCCAGGGGCGTTCTACCCCCGGCCCTATCTTTTTTATATTTTATTTTGAAACCGGGTCTCACGAAGTTGCGGAGGCCTCACTAAGTAGAGAGAGAGAGACAGGGAGGGGGAGAGAGAGAGAGAGAGAGAGAGAGAGCTGAGGCTGGCTGCGAACCCGGATCCTCCGGTCTCTGCCTCCCAAAGTACTGGGATTACAAGTGTGTGCCACCACGCCCGGCTCAAAATAGCTTTTTAATGAAAAGTGCTGGAGCCCCTGAAAAATCCTCAGGCACATGAAGCAGCAGGAATGCGAAAGAATTGCAATTCCAAGTACAGGCTGAGGATTCCTGACCCAAAGTGCTTGGGAACCGAAGTGACTTGAAGTTTGGATTTATTTTTTTGTAGATTTTGGAATATTTGCATATACGTAATGAGATATCTTGGAGATAGGACCCAAGTCTAAATAAGAAATTCATGTCTCACAAACACTTTATACATATAGCCTGAAGGTAATTTTATGCAGTGGCTTTAGTTTTGTGCATAAAACAAACTTTCATGCTGTGGAATTTTCCACTTGTGGTGTTGTGTTGGTGCCCAAAAGCTTTAGTATTTTGGAGCATTTCTGATTTCAGATTTTCACATAGGGATGTCCTACCCATAGTAGCATACAGAATGCCCATTGCCAAAGCGTTTCAATTTTCAGCACCCCCCGCCCCATGTCTTTGCAATGCCATTCCATACTCCCAGAGGCCTTTTTCCTCCTGTCGAGTCTGGGCTGGCCTGGGGACTTGGTTGGGTCAACAGAATGAGTCAGAAATGAGGGCAAGCTCGCTGCCAGCCTGGGTCTGGGTCCTGAGGGACCTTATGTTTCCACTTTTTTTTGGAGTCCCGCCAGCACCTTGGAAACATGCCCTGGCCAGACTGCCAGAGGAGAGCACAAATAGAGCAGTCAGCCCCCCACCCCGGCCCAGTGTATAGCCCCACCTGTCCCCCAGACGTGTGAGAGAGTCCACCGAGGTTAGCAGAGCTGCCCACCTGACTCTCAGATGACCGCTGACACACAAGGCGGAGACCACGGGCACCATCCAGCTGGCCCGTAAAGTTAGAAGCAGTAATACCCACTGATCAGGCCTATCTTTCCCACTTACCATTCCTACTACTTTGGGATTATGCCAATTTACATAGGAAAAACACTCTTTTTTTAGATCTCAGTATTTTTTAAATTTAATTCACTATTTTCCCACACAAACTATTTTCATGCCAGATTTGCTCAAATTCACATTGGTTTTGTAGTTTTAAGTAGGATTCCTTATCTTAAGTGTTGTTTCATAGAAACGCCTGTGGAATGTGTTTGAATTTAGCTAGCAAATTGATTTCTTCTCTTTTGGTTCTACTTCATAGGCTAGTTAACTAGTAAATAAATCAATATTAAAAGGAATGCATTAAAAAGGTAAAATATAAATAGTAAAAAAGTAACTAAATAATTTTCCCAAATAGCACTGACAGCTCCCAAAACTGAAGATTCCAAACCCCAAAAACTTGAGTAAAATGGATATTGGTTTATAGATTGAAAAAACTGGCTCAACTGAACTCATAGGATTGAAAGCAGGAAAGATATCAAGATGACAGAAGTGAATCCAAAGATAACTTTTTTCCTCAAAAATCTCAATGCATAAATTAAAATGAATAAAACATTATCACAGATTGGGTTAAACAGCAACAAATACATGTTTTATAAAACACAGCTAATATAAAGGAATTCTGAAAGAATAAATTTCTAAATCATGAACAAACCCAGACCAGAAGAAATATTAATAAAAATTTCAAGGTATGATATTAATGTCAGAGAAATTTAAATTCAATGTAAGACTGTAATGCACCAATAAAAGTGTTTAAAAAATAAATTTGAGTTCGAGGAAAAGATGTTGCATATGAAGATGAAAAGTTTACAACAACAAAAAATTACCTAAATAATAATGTTGCAATAAATAGCAGAACAACAGCAAGAAAAATCCATAAACTGCAAGAAATGCTAGGAGAAAATACATTAGATATGTAAGAATCTAAAGTTCTGAACCAAATAACTGAAGCTAAAGTAATACAAATATATTAACTGCTATATTCACATAGCAAAGAATATACTTTTTTTTTTTTTGCGGTACCGGGGATTGAACCCAGGGGCGTTCTACCTCCGCGTTACACCCCCGGCCCTATTTTTTATACTTTATTTTGAAACCGGGTCTCAAGAAGTTGCGGAGGGCCTCACTAAGTAGAGAGAGAGAGAGAGAGAGAGAGAGATAGAGAGAGAGAGAGAGAGACGGGGGGAGAGAGAGAGAGAGAGAGAGAGCTGAGGCTGACCGCGAACCCGGATCCTCCGGTCTCCGTCTCCCAAAGTACTGGGATTACAAACATGTGCCACCACGCCTGGCAAGAATATACTTTAATTACTCAAATTTACAAAGAAATGAATTCTTCTAGTTTTCTGGTTTCGGTGGGAAATGAGATTATGTGTTTCTTTACGCTTTCATTTGTATGTGGTTACAATGTGTTCTCCAACAGTTCATGTATTGGAAATGTGGTTGTGGAGCCTTTAAGAATGGGGCCCTACTATGAGGTAATTAGGTTATCAGGGCACCACCTGGAAGGGATGATGGTGGTGCCTAAGAGTGAGTTACCTCCTTCTGCATGTGGCTGGTTCCCCTTTTGTTACTCTGCCATGTTGTGACCCAACCAAGGTGGCGCTTTCCAAAGGCCAAACAAGTGAGATTGCCCAATCTTGAACTTTGTCTCCAAAACTGTAAGCTAAATATTCCTCTTTTCTTTGTAAGTATCCAGCTTCAGGTGTTTTGTTATAACAAAATACAGAAATGGACTAACATGCTTTGTATTCATGCAAATGGCAAAAAATAAAGAATAAAAGGAACAACATGGGTAGAAGGCACAGGATGGACATCAGGAGGTCAGGCTGGGTGTGGTGGTATTCCCCCCCTTTTTTTTTTCTTGTAATTCTTAAAGTATCTGTTTCCTAAAACTTTCTTAAAAACCAAAGATCCTAGAGGAAAATAAAGGCTAACACTTAAAACTCCCGAAAGAGTGCCATAAAAGCTTCTAAGATAGTATTTATTTACTTATAATTTCTATCTCTTGAATCAAAGAAAATAGTGTTATATCCCTTCCTTCAATAATACTCTTTATCCCCCTTCTTGTTTTTGTTTGTTTGTTTGTTTGTTTGTTGGCACTGGGGATGGACCCCAGGGGCATTCTATCTCCGAGCTTCCAAGCTACACCCCCAGACCTATTTTATTCTTTTATTTTAAACAGGGTCTCACTAAGTTGTGGAGGGCCTCACTAAGTTTCCGAGGCTGGCCGCGAACCTGTGATCCTCCTATCTCAGCACTGGAATTACAAGCGTGCATCACCACACCCAGTTTTATCCCCCTTCTAAATGACATTAATTTGAAATGAGAATACAGGGCAGAATTCTATGAACTTACTTATTCCTGATGAAGTAAATAGCCTGGATATACCTTTCCCTTACAAAGTCATAGCTTTTATCATTTCACAATTAAATTATTATTAGCAATAATAGTATTATTAGTATTGTTATTTTGTGGTACTGGGGCATTCTACCTTCTAGCTGCACTCTCAGCCCCCCTTCTTTTTTTTAAACAAATCTTGCTAGGTTGCTGAGAGTCTTGCTAAGTTGCTGAGGCTGGTCTTGAACCTGCAATCTCTCCCAAGTACTTAGCATTACAGGTGTGTGCCACCACGCCTAGCTCTAAATTATTATTTCAAAGTTACAAAGCCAGATTTTTGGTTTATTTTTCTTATTCCATTCAAGAAAGGAGTCTGAAACTCTTGAAGAGTTATAATTATGAAGTCATGAAGTATGCTTTTAAGTAAATGAATTTCACCAGTCTCTTTATGCCTTTTTAAAATTTGAACCTAGTGGAAAAATATAAAAATAAAAACCAACTCATATTTTAAAAGTATTCTATAGATGAAAGAAGTCACAAGTCTGTTCTTTAATTCCCTGTTCTTGAGGTCACCATGGCTAAGAGCTTGATATTTGTTCTTCTCAAGTTTTTCTTATGTTTATGCTGGAACATGCATTTATCTTATGAAAATGGCATCTAGCATAGTGCTCATCCTTAACTGTCTGGTGCCTGGGGCTGGGGAGAGTAGGGCAGGTGGACAGTGGCCTGGAGTCTGAGATTTCCATAGAGGAGGTAGTACAATAGGGCCTCTGGATTGGTGTGCTCACAGGAGAGTTGTTTATTTTCTATCTCCAGGAATTAATGAACCCTGCAGGGGTAATCTTTGCGGCCGCAGCAAGATTCCAGGTTTTAGAGCATCAGAATACAATAAATCAGATACATGATTAATATACTCTGATATCAGCTTTCTTAATTTAAAGAAACATACAGACTTGGCTTAGTGTTTCAAGCTAACAAACATCCTATTTGTGTGACATAAATAATATGGGAACAGATTGTTAGGAGTAATATAACATCTGTACCTCTTAGAAAATAAAACATAGTTAATTAGGGAGGGCATGAATTATGTAATCATTATTTTATATTTAGTTCTTTCTAGGTTATCCAACCTGCCATCTACACATGAATAACAATGAAAGTCTTATAAACAAGCAGAAATACCCAGGAGGCAAGAAGAGTCATCGTGCTTCAAAAAAGGCACGTTTTAGAACATTTGCAACCTCGGGAAAAATAGATTTCATAAGTCTAGAAGCTGAACCTTAGAGAGGATAAATATTTGATTCAATAACATGGTACTAAAATTTGCTGAGATGCGTTTGGAACTTGAAATATCTAGAGCCATCAAAATGCTCTCAAGAATTAAGTTGAAAAAATATTTCTTCAAAATGCCTTAGCCAACCAAACATGAGCACGTTTGATTTTTGTAGCAAAAACTGGCCATTTCCTTTGCTGGTCTCAGCATGGTCTGAAAAAAACATCCTTCTCTACTCAAATGAAGAACAGTGAGAAGTCTGTATTTCTGACCAGATGCAATCAATTATCTATCTATCTATCTATCTATCTATCATCTATCATCTATCTGTCTATCTTGTCCATACTTTACTTGTCACATTTATCACATTCTGTATTAAATTTTTTTATTTTTGGCTATTTGTAAAGCTTTTTCCATTTCATCATTATGTAATCTATAAATTTTATCAATCACACTTTAGCCTCTCTGTATTCTCAATAGTACCTAGCCAGAATTAGTAAATCCCCACAAAATTTACAGCCTCGGGTACAAATACTTTACATTTTCAGGGGGGAAATGTGGAATTAATGAAGAAAGACCATCAGCTGAGAAGTGGAAAAGGTCATTGGGGCTCTTAAAAATTCAACAAGAATATGCAGAATTTAGATTTACAAAAATTTGTTCATACTTTACAAATAGTTAATATTTTTAGAGCCATTAGTCAGCAGCAAAATTTTCTATTTTTGTTTATTTGGGTGCTGGGGATTGAGCCCACGGCTTCACACATGCTAGGCAAATGCTCTGGCACTGAGCTACACCCCTAGCCCTCAAAGTTTTCATTTTTAAAACGTCATCCCTTTGTTCCTTTTAGGACAAGATAAGGCCACGTTGGTGTCAGAACAATTGGTCTGAGGAGATATATGAAGATCCACTCTGGAAAAGGAGATGTGGAGAAATATGGATCTACACAGCACTGAATTCCCCAGAAAGTTGAGCTGGACACAAGAATGTGCATGAGGAAATTTTCTTTGGATAGTTCCATCCCCAGGAGCCACAGTGGGAGACTGGAAAGAGTCAAAGGTGTGATATCAAGCACAACAACGCCATGGGCAGATGGGACTCAGTCCTCCAGGGGGCGCTGTGAGTAGATACATAGAATATACCTCGAAAGTATTCACAAGGACAAACGAGAGCAAGCAGAAATGGTGCACCCGCTTTCTTGTTCCATTCGTCAAGAGTTGTCCCCAGGGGGGTGTTCGTGACCTTACACTTCAAGGGTCGCACCTGCTCTGTTCTGGCTTGAGTGGTTTGTGGAAGGTATCTTAAGAGACGGCCACAGGGAAGCTTCAGGGAAGACAGCAAGGGACAGGTGCTGCGGATGGTGCAAGGTATCGTCCTTGACACCCTCACAAACCTGGCTGCTGTAAGAAGGTGGCCAGGAGGATAAGAGCTGGGGCACCACAGGGGCAGATCCCAGCTCTTAGACGCATGTGAATCTGATGCCTGTTTACCCTGGAAACCATGAGCACAGGACCACACCCGCCCCTTCCAGGCAGTAGAGAAAGGGGCACCTAGACCAAGGGGCAGCAATAGAGAGAAAGGAGCTGGTGAAACTCCTTGGTTGGGCCTTGGAAAAGGTGGGGACATGGAGGATATTGTCCTTTTCTAGGACCAAACTCCTTGACCTCTGTGTGCTTCAAACACAGACTAACATCTGGGGGAGGAGGAGGCATTCTTTCCATGTACGTTTTTGATATTGGGCTGCTACTTATTTTAACTTGCCAGTTTTCACAGAACAATACCATCTGTCAGCAATTATAGCTATACATAAATTAAGTTGCTTTATTGCCTCTGAGTTTTGTGTGCTTTAAAGAGAGCTTTCTGCTATTTCTGCTCACAACCTGTCTTAATTTGGGGTCCTTTGTAAGCCAAACTTGAGACAAGGATGTGGGCAGGTAGTTTATTTGAGAGGTGATCCCAGGAAGTGCTGCAAGGGGAACAGATATCCCACAAAAGCATGTGCATGAGCAGGCTTCTGCCATCTTGATCTTTCTAGAGCATGCCCCGCAGAGTAATAGGGAAACTGGGGTGCATATACACTGGCTCTAGTTCCTCGTTGATTGAAGGGTGCTGCTGTTGGGGCCTTAAATCCCTTACACTTCTAAGCTGCTCTGCATGTGACATAGCAAACTCCCCTTGTGCCAAGAAAGCCTCCCAGCTGAAAAGCAAGCAGAGGTGTGAAGAGTTGAGGTGGGGCGAGATGGGTGTATCCTAGAGCTGCAGTGTGAACCCAGAAATTGGCTGAGGATTCACACTGAGGTATCAATAACTCCTACTATATACTCTGAGAAAATCTGGCAAAGGGCAAGGAGATCTAGGATTCACTGATGAAAATAAAAATATATGGAATGAATAGAAAAAACAATGGGAAGAACTCCCTGGAGAGAACCCATAGAGAATTCTGGATCGAGTGATGGCCTCCCTAGAGAACAAAAACTCTTCCTCTTTTCTAGTGATTGTGGATGATCTGAATAGATCAGGACAATGGCATACTCCGAGATAATGGTCACCTTTATTTATTGTTATTGCTTTGCTTTTGATAAGTAAACATTACTGTATAGAATGTTTGGGAAGTCACACTAGGGTTTCTAATAGAGTTTTCCCAGGTATATGAGAGGTCCTCAAACAAAAAGGTATTTTAACACCTTCTAAACAAATCAAGGCTTCTTCATCTGATGCATCTGAAGAAAAGCTTACTCCAACATAGCTATGCAATGCAGATAATGTGTGCATAATCTTATATTAACCTTTTAGAGGAGGAATGATATTCCTTCATATCCTCTAAGTAAAAGTGAGGAAATATTTTAAAAGTAGATATTTAAGAAAGTTATATGAGTGTTCTTTAATGTTTGTTCAATTGATTTTTAAATATACTTCAAATTAGAAAACGAGTATTATTGATGAACTTAAAATGATAGTCGATGATCTAACCCTTTGTATTTCCATAAACCCTAAATTGACAGTAAGCTTTACTGACTTTGGGGAGGTGGATTTCTATAAAAATTCTAATGAGTAGTTAATCCCTTTGACAGTTATAACTTATTCCAGATCATTAAAAAGACAAACACCTTCCTAAGTAATTACACATGGCAATAAAAATGTTTATATTATGCCAAATAAGGATAATACCAACCAAAAATACAGACATTAAGTTGAATATACATGTAAATATTAAGTAAAATATTTTCAAATTCACTGTAGCAACATCTTAAAATATTGACAAATCATGGTGATCAAGGAAGGTTTATTTTAGGAATGTAAGAATGGCATAATAGTAGGGAACCTATTTATGCTAAATTGCTAGAGTAGTAGAATAAATGAACAAAACACATACTATCTGAATAGATATTGTAAATCTATTCAGCCAAATGTATTAGCCATTTCTTATTTAATAAATAAAAGTCTCTCAGAAAGTTGAGAAAAATATTTCCTAAATTTGACAATTTTTTTCAAGAAAACTATAGAAGAAATGTTGAAGAGTATTGCCATTACAACCGAAAATAAGGCAAGAATGTCACAAATCCTCATTATCCAAAATATTCTGGAGGATCACAGAAAAGAGATAAAATAAACAATGACAAATACTGGAGCGGGGTATTTAAAGCTTTCACATTGCAATTCAAAATAATGAAATAAAATAGAGTAATACAAGAAATCTGCAAGATGTCTAGAAATAAGATAAACATACAAAAATCATAGACAATATACTAAGAATGAACAATTAATAAAAAGATCACATTCAAAATAGCAACAAAAGTATATCTGTCCCACCATAAAAACATATGTTAAAAAGTAATATTTAAGGGCATAAAATTAGAACTAAACAACATGAAAGTAATAAGAATTGAAATGGGGAACCTGATATTAATAAAGGCTTAAGTTTCTCTCAAATTAATTTGCTGATTCAACACTATCTCTATTAAAACCTTACTGATAATTTTAAATGAAATCATTCAAATTGATTCTAAATGTAGTCTGTAAGGGTACATAAGAATAGCAAAATAATTATAATACAGATATAATTTATACCACTAGGAAAAGAATAAATAAATGGTATTTAAATATGTAGCATATACCATTATTATTCTATTTATACACTAAAAAAACTGAGATATAGAGAAGTTAAACAATCTATCCAAGGTCACATAGCTTCCAGCTGGTGACACCAGGGTACAAATTCAGAGACAATGCTCCTCAGTCAACAGCATGCTACACTACTTCTGGCAAAAAGATGTGTGTGTGTGTGTGTGTGTGTGTGTGTGTGTTGTATACATAGAGCAAAGGGTTAATATCCACCATATACAAAGAGTTCCCATCAATCAACATGAAAAACCGTAACTCAATAGACATAAAAATGAGAAAGTGTATATAAACAATTTTCAAAAGAATAACTAATATAAATGGTGAATAAATATGTGAAAAATGTTTAAACTCAATTGGGGAAATGCAACTAAAAATAACAAAAGTACAGAAAGTTCATAAAAATTAAAATAGATTTGATATCTAATGTTTAATATGGAAGTAGAGGAATCATCTCCAAGCCCACCCTGCTGGAAATCAATGTGGCATTATTTGACCAACTAAAAATTAACTTAGCTGTAAGTCTACAAAAATACTCATATATACAAAAATCTATGTAAAATGCTTGTATTTCTCAAAAAGTGACCAATGAAAATAATCTTAATCAATAGAATGGAATACATGCAGTCATAAAATTAAGTGAATACTGAGGACAAATGTCAATTTGAGGTTATTATTTTTTAAAAATATGGAAGAAAATTACATATAATCTTTCATATTTTATGTAAGTGTGCACAAATTTGTGTATATCCACTTCTAAATGTACTGTAAAAGTTCTCAATAATTACCAAAGTACTTATTATACTTCCATTGATTTTTATTTTATATATACAAAGTATTTAATATACCAAAGTACTTATTATTCAGAGGAGAGAAAGGATGGGAAATGAACCTGGACTTTTACTTTACTCCATCTATTTCTGAGTGTGTGTGGGGGGGTATCGGGGATTGAACCTAGGGGCATTCTGCCTCTGAAGGACACTCCCAGCCCTATATTATTTTTTATTTGGAAACAGGGTCTCACTAAGTTGCAGAGGGCCTTTCTAAGTTGCTGAGACTGGCCCCAAACCTGTGATCTTCCTGTCTCAGCCTCCCAAGTAGTAGGGTTATGGGTGTGTACCACCACGCCTGACTCATATAGTTCTATAATTATTAAATTTTTTTTTGCGGTTCCGGGGATTGAACGTGGGGGCGTTCTACCTTCGCGCTACACCCCTGGCCCTGTTTTTTATACTTTATTTTGAAACCGGGTCTCACGAAGTTGCGGAGGGCCTCACTAGGTAGAGAGAGAGAGAGAGAGAGAGAGAGAGAGAGAGAGAGAGAAAGAGAGAGAGAGAGAGCTGAGGCTGGCCGCGAACCTGTATCCTCCGGTCTCCGCCTCCCAAAGTACTGGGATTACAAGCATGCGCCACCACGACTGGCTATTAAATGTTTATAATTATATATTACTTGTATAATTTATAAAAGGACAATAAAATTGATAAAAATTGTTTTAAAAATAAAGTTCATAAAACAAAAATACTGTGTTTGTCAGCATTTTACTACTAAATTGCCATTTATATTTCCATAACTATTAAGATGAATTAAAATCTTGCCACTCAAAAAGGGGTCCCTGGACCAACCAAAATGACATTACCTGGCAGCTAGTTAGAAACACAGAATGCCAGGCCCTACCTCAGATCAGCAGAACTGATACTGTAATTTAACAAGATCCCCAGTTGACTTTTGGGCACATTAAAGTTTGAGGTGCATTCCTCTAAAATATGAAGCATTTTATTTTCTGCTTTCTTTCTTGAAAAAGAAACTGCTTTATTTTTTTCATTTTAATTAATGGACTTTGTTTCATGGAGCAGCTTTAGGTTTACAGGAAGATGAGTAGGAAGAAAAGAGACCATACGCTCACTCTCTATTCCTCCTCACCCCGTGCATGGTTTTCTCTTATGAACATCATGCATTCCTGTGGAATCAACACTGATACACTATTATTTTTTAATATGCTTTTATTGGTGCATTAGAGTCTCACATCATAATGTGAATCATGTTGACAATCACATACATGCACACAGTACTTGGTGGGCCCCTGCTTTAAAAGTAAAATATTCTATTTAATTTTCTTTCCTAACATATGAAAAAAAAATGAAAGTTTCTTCCAATGTTATTGTGGAGATAAGCTTTTCACAGTATTAAATTTTCTAAAGATTGTTAAACCCCAAACTAGAACTTCTCAGTACTAAGGAAGCAGGA
Source organism: Glis glis (assembly GCA_004027185.1). Taxonomy (NCBI): domain Eukaryota; kingdom Metazoa; phylum Chordata; class Mammalia; order Rodentia; family Gliridae; genus Glis; species Glis glis. The sequence goes on from PVJS01046405.1 coordinate 11,570, forward strand.
CAACTGAATATAGAAGAAAATGACATTGATATGTTTTAAGAGGGGCAGGAATTTTCCCTCCTGCATCTAGAGTCAATGCTTCTGCTTCCTGAGTGGAGAGAGAGCCACGCCCCACTGTCTGGGGTCCCCTTTCCCAGGTGCATCATGAAACGACATGGAGAAGTGGCCGCCTGGTTCATACCCATTACCAGACAGAAGGCTGGACTTCTTGCTTTCACGTAAATCAAACCCATCCCCTTCACATCTTCACAAGCTCTCACAGAAGTCTCCCCCAAGTTGCTACTCAGCATTCCTTCAAGGATGCTCCCTGGACCAAGTGTGACTCCGCTCCACATTATTCCTCACTGCATACACACGGTATGTGGCTTTTCCTCATTATACTGTCATTTGCATAAGGAAAAAGAATCCTGTTGCCCAGGCAACCAGAAGTGGTACATGCACTATGCCTATTGACTGTGATCCTGCATCTAGTTTTTGTTCTGCTGTAGGATCCTACCACTTGGCTAAAGGAATACAGTCCTTTGTCTAGTTCTGCCTCTTTTCTTGTTTAGTGGCCTATCTACCATGTCCAGCTGACTTGTCTAAATTCTCTTGAATGTGGGTTAACTTCTCTGATTTCCACAAGATAACACCTACGTTCTCCCTTCCCCCAAGCACACTCTCCTACTGCTCCCTTGGTTCAATACTGCCAATTTAGTGTATTGTTCACCTTTAGGATGAGTTTTCCAAAACATTTTATTCACCTTTAAAATTATTCTCATTTTTGAAATGAGAATAATTTATTTCCTTCCTTTCTTCTCTTGTTCCAGGTATTTTGCTACTATAATACAAGGCTAATAGAAAACCGATGCTCAGGCCAGGCGTGGTGGCGCACGCTTGTAATCCCAGTACTTTGGGAGGAGGAGACCGGAGGATCCGGGTTTGAGGCCAGCCTCAGCTCTCTCTCTCTTTCTCTCTCTCTCTTTACTTAGTGAGGCCCTCGGCAACTTCATGAGACCCAGTTTCAAAATAAAGTATAAAAAATAGGGCCAGGGGTGTAGCGCAGAGGTAGAATGCCCCTGCGTTCAATCCCCGGTACCTCAAAAAAAAAAAAGAAAAGAAAAGAAAACCGATGCTCTCTATTATTATAATTCCTAATAGTAAGCAACATAAATATTACCTGCTCAATTCCTTTTCCTAAAGTAGTGGCTTTAATCTAGGTTCCATGTTGCAATCTTCTGGGTGGTGCTAACAAATACTAATGCTCAGGTTCCACCCCGAGATTCTAAGCTCATTTGTCTGGGGCACACCCTGTGCAGGGCATTTAAAAAACCTCCCTGAGTGGTTCTAGTGTGCAGCCAAAGTTAGGTAGCATGCAGGGTGATAGCTTTTCAACCAAGTCTTCCCATTTTGTATTTCCTTAGCATTTATTATGGTAAATTATAAATTCATACTTAAGGGCTTAATGCCAGTGTTTTGCCCATTTGTCCTCGGATCCATGATTCTCTGTCCCCTGCTTTGGGCTGTGCATTTCAGAAGGGCTGATCCCTTATCACGGGCCGTATTTCCCTGCTCAAGAGTCAGCTACTTTTCAAAGAACTTCAACCAATGGGATGCCCTTCCAGGTGCCTGGAGGGTGTGAGGAAGGGAGGAGTCAGGGTGTTTCTCCCCCTTCCTTTTACTGTGTGGTATTTCCAGCTGTGTCCCTCAGTGTCTTCAATTCTGCCAGACAGACTCACCATGTTTTCAGGTTCCTAGATGTAACCTGACCCATGAACTTGGTTAATGCAACCTCTTCCATTTGGCCATCCAGCCCAGGGATATCAATGGTTTCCTACTGTAACTAAACTCCAGTTCGTCTCACACCCTCGTTTGGTATCTCAGTTCATCCATCACCTATGTGACCAGTTCCCAGTAAAATGTCCTCTGTGTTAAATACTTAGAATGGTTTCTGTTGCTCTGGTAGGGCCCTGCTTGATCCAGTTCTTAGCAAACATACATAACATAAACATAATATCCCCGATGAGATATCTTTGATGTTTCTTCAACTAGAGCCCACTATGGCCCTTAGGGGCTGGGGGCGGGAGTTGCTAAGAAATGTGGCGTACATCAACATAAAGGAGCCGGGTCAATGTCCCACCGTGAGATATGCACGTCACACACTGACACACAATTTTTGTTTGTAGTTACCACTTTACCAGTGGAAATAGAAGAGGGACTTCCCTTTCCAGCAAGATACAACCATACACTGGTAACACTGGTAACATGTTCAGAAGTAGAATGCTGTACGCCCCACCCGACCTTGACATGAGTTCTCTAAACCCTTGTTCTCCCAAGTGTGGTTTGTGGACCAGGAGGATCGACATCACCTGAGAGCTTTTAGAAAACCAGAATTCTGAACCCCACTCCAATCTTTTATTTTTAAAAACTTGAGCCATAATTCATATTCCATAAAATGCATCCACATAAAGTTACAATTCAGTGGGGGTTTCATATACTCACAACAGTGTGTGATCATTATCACTATCTAATTCCAGAACATTTTCATCACTCCAAAAAGAAATGCTGGACTCCTTGGCAGTCAGTCCTCACTCCTCCCTTCCCTAATCTCTAGGCAGACACCACTGTACTACCCGAGGATTGGCCTATTCCGAACATTTCATATCCATTCATCTAAATTACATATAAATGGAATTGTGTAACATGTGACTTTGTGACTTCTTTAAGTTGAAATATTTCCAATATTTATCCATGTTATGGCATGTTCTCCGTACATTATTTTTTGTAACTGAATAATATTCTATTTTATAATATAGCACATTGTGTTTGTCCATTCATCAGTTGATGGGCATTTGAGTTGTTTCTACTTTGGGGCTATTATGAATAATGTTGCTATGAACACTCACACCTAATTTTTTGTTTGAACATACTTTTTTCAATGTCCTTGTGTATACACCTAGGAGTGGAATTTCTGGATAATATGATACTTCTATGTTTAAGTTTTTAATAAACTGCCAAATTGTTCCAAAGTGGGTGTACCATTTAACAGCAATTTCAGCAATTTCCCTTCCAACTTCTTCATATCCACACCAAAACTTGTTCATGCCCATATTTTTCATTATAACTATCCTGGTGGATGTGAAATTGTATAACATCATAATTTTGATTGGTAATTCCTGAATAATGACATTAAGCTTCTTTTCATGTGCATGTTGGTCATTTGCATATCTTCATTGGCCAAGTGTCTATTCAAATCTTTTGCCCATCTTTTAATTGAGCCACTTGTATTGGGTATTGAGGTTTTTATTATTACCTTATCAGATAAATAATTTGCAAATGTTTCTACAATCATGTATCTTTTTACTTTTATAAATGGTACAATTTGTAGCACAAAATTTTTCATTTCTATAATATCCTGTTTATCTATTTTTCTTTGTTTGCTTGTACATTAGATTTCATGCCTAAGAAACCATTGCCTGCGGGCATGGTGGCGCAAGCTTGTAATCCCAGTACTTGGGAGGCTGAGACCGGAGGATCCGGGTTTGTGGCCAGCCTCAGCTCGCTCTCTCTCTCTCTCTCTCTCTCTCTCCCTGTCTCTCTCTCTCTCTCTCTACTTAGTGAGGCCCTCTGCAACTTCGTGAGACCCGGTTTCAAAATAAAGTATAAAAATTAGGGCTGGGGGTGTAGCTCGGAGGTAGAACGCCCCTGGGTTCAATCCCTGGTACTACAAAAAAAAAAAGAGAAAGAAACCATTGCCTAATCTAAGGTCATCTTAGCTTTTTGCTAGGAGTTTTATATTTTTATCTTTTATATTTAGGTCTTTGATCCACTATGAATTAGTATTTTGAATAAGATGTGAGGTAGATGGACAACTTGATTCTTTTGCATACAGATATATAATTTCCCAAGTATAATTTATTGAAGACACTAATTTCGTCCATTAAGTTGTCCTCATAACCTTATTAAAAATCAATTGACTATAAATATATTGGTTTATTTTTGGATTCTCAGTTCTATTCCATTGATCTATACTTCTATCCTTAAGCCAGTACAATGTGCTTTGTTTTCTGCAGTTTTGTAGTAACTTTTGAAATGTGAAGCATTACTTCTTCATTTTTATTCTTTGTCAGGGTTGGGTTTTTCATTAAATTTATTTTACCTGACAAATATATAAAAATATAAATACTAGTGGGGGAACATGTGATATTTGTATACATTATACATCATGTAATGTTTAAATTGGGTTTAACATGTCTATGTCTTCAAATATCAATCATTTCTTTTTTTTTTTTTTTTT
>PVJS01046406.1:0-15843 GCA_004027185.1 Glis glis
TTTTTTTTTTTTTTTTTTTTTTTTTTTTTTTTGCGGTACCGGGGATTGAACGCAGGGGCGTTCTACCTCCGCGCTACACCCCCGGCCCTATTTTTTATACTTTATTTTGAAACCGGGTCTCACGAAGTTGCGGAGGGCCTCACTAAGTAGAGAGAGAGAGAGAGAGAGAGAGAGAGACAGGGAGGGAGAGAGAGAGAGAGAGCTGAGGCTGGTCGTGAACCTGGATCCTCCGGTCTCCGCCTCCCAAAGTACTGGGATTACAAGCGTTCGCCACCACGCCCGGCTCTTGCTTCCTCTTTTTGAACCAGCTCAACCTTAGAAAATAATTCTCTCATCAAGACCAGGTCTTTGAAAATATACCAACAGAGAAATTTCTTTAGGAGGCAGACCTGCCAGCCAAACATGGTTGCTGCCTTTTTCTTTTCTTTTCTTTTTTTTTCTTTTCTTTTCTTTTCTTTTTTCTTTTCTTTTCCTTTCCATTCCTTTCTTTTTCTTTTCTTTTCTTTTGACTTAGCTTCTTCAACCAACATTAACTTTTCAAACAAAAACCATATAAAATGCCTTGGACAGAAAATTATATCAGATCTAACTAAAAGTGGATTAACAAATAAGGAGGTTTATTATTTCACATAATGTGAAGTCCGGAGTAGAGCGACTTCAGGGTGGTTAATTCATTGACACAGAAACATCAAGGGTCCAGCTCAGCTCTCTGAAGTTTTCCCCCCAGTCCTGAAGATCTGCTGTGGGTCACATCTTATAAGCTGTCAACAATTTTCAGAGGCAGAAAAAGGGAATGTCTCTACCTCGTGTTACTTCATTAGACATCGCCTCATGTCTCTGGCCAGAATCAGCACGATCCTCCCATGATTAAATAGTCACCCAGCAAGGGAGAGCCACTGCAATTGGCCTCAACCAATGAAGATTCACCTGTGGTGGATAGAGATCAAGTTCTTAAAAAGGACATGACCAAGCCAGAAGCAGTGGTGCATGCCTATTTTTTGTTGTTGTTGTTGTTGTTGTTGTTTTGTTTTTTACAAGTACTGGAATTCCAGTACCTGGGAGGCTGACACAGGAGGATCACAGGTTCAAGCCAGACTCAGCAACTTAGTGAGGTCCTAAGCAACTTAGTGAGATCTTATTTCAAAATAAAAAATAAAATAGGGCTGGGGTTGTAGCTCAGAAGTAGAATACTCTTGGGTTCAATCCCCAGTAACACACACACACACACACACACACACACGCACGCACGCACACATACCCTCAGAGGAAAGTAACTAAAATTAAGGGTTTCTGTTGTTGTTGTTGTTGTTGTTGTGTGGTACTGAGGAATGAAGCCCAGGGTATTCTACCTCTGAACTACACCTCCAGCCCATTTTATTTTGAAACGGGGTCTCACTAAGTTGTGAAGGGCCTCACTAAGTTTCTGAGACTGGCCACAAAACTGCAATCCTCCTGTATCAGCCTCCCAATGCTGGGATCATAGAAATGCACCGCTGCACCCTGTTTAAGGTTTTAATAACAAGGTAGATAGGGGAACTAGTTCCCCAGTAGGCCACCAAGAGTGTCTGCAATGAATAAGGTTAGCCACATCGACCTCTAAGTAGGAAATTATTCCAATTTTATGCTTGGGAAAGTGAAGCCATTGTAAGACAATGATGCTGCTTTACACAGAGGTACAGCCTGGTTGAAGAGATAAAGCCCTTCCAAAAGCATCAGCTCAAGATGGCTCGACAGTCATTATTTCTGTGGGCTGCAATCGAAGCGAGGCCCCTCCCAAGTCTTTTAGTAAACAAAATATTGAAGAAGGCTCACCAGCACAAAGAAAACAAAGTCTTGCAGCCCTAGACAAGGTTTGTGCACATCCTCCTTCTAGATGAATGTTGAGACTGAAATGGTGGTATTTGGCTTCAATTCCAGTGTCTGTTACAATATAAACCCACGCCTCCCTCTGGAGACTGCTTGACTTTCATGGTCAAGAAACACAATTCACAACTTCACGGGATACTCTGCCATGGGTTCTTAAAAGGTCCTTTTGGAAAAACTTGAGAACTTTTAATTCCTTGTGAAAAAAAGAGTAGAGACATAGATAAGGGAACTGTTTGAAGACACGTTAATAAGCTTCCCTCTCCATGGTTTATATTGAGCATAAAATGTCCTGCTTTCCCGATGACTCGTTATTCATTCATCAGCCTTAGGGTGGCCGGTCTCTCGCTTCTTCATGCTCTCTGGGATTTGGCAGGACCACAGGTCCTAAAACCTAGGTCTCTCCCTTTTGGTATTCAAAATGAGGCTGTCAGAGTAGACCCTGGTTCATCTGACTGGTATCCTTATAAGAAAAGGACATTTTGGACACCAAAGGGAACAGCAGGAAAGACTGTGTAAGGACACAGAAAGGAGGTGGCCCAGGAGAGAGAAACCAACCCCCAAGACAACTTGATCTTGGATTTCTGGCCTCCAGTAGGAAGACAACACATTTCTATTGTTTAAGCCACCAGGTCTGTGGAGTTCTGGCTTGGCGGCCTTAGCAAAGGACCACAGGGAGCCAAGGGGCATGGCCTCCGGGAGCTTCCTCTGGTTTCTCTACCTCCTCCCTCCCCAGGAAGTCCCTACGATTGTCCTTCCTCTGTGTGACAGGCAGCCTTCCGCCCGTGACAAATGCCAACTGACACTCAGATTCCTCAGCAATGAACACTGAACAGCGTTCACGTTATGAAATCTCCTTCTCTACTTCTGCTTCTCTCCAGAGATGACTGGGGTGTGATCTGGGCTCAGGCTGCAGAGGCAACTTTCCCCTGCAAAAGCCTTGAAAAGAAGCAGTTACGGACCTACGTAAGAGTTAACTTACACAGAAAGCACGCCTGGGAAAAGAGGCGGGAGTTTTCAACGGGCAGGTCAGTTCCCCACAGCACGCCTCCTCCCTGTGTCCTCTGAGGGCCTGAGGTGAGGCTCCCACCAGTTGGCAAGGGCCGAAACCTTCAGCAGGGCTGAGCTTCAAATGTGGGTCCCTGACAGATGGAGCGCCTCAGGCAGGGGTCTTGTCCTGTAACCAACAATATCAGCTTCATGCGCCCACTACCCAGAAAGAGAGTGGAGAAGCCCATCTGCTGTTAGGAACTGGGGATGAAGACGAGAGAAGGGAGGAAGACACGTTTAACACATTTTTCACTGTGTTAAAAAATTATGAGACTATCTGGATTAAAATCCCTGCCCCACCACTTACTCCACACATGGCTTGAACTCATTATTTAACCTCTCTACGCCACCATCTGCTCGTCTCTAACATGGGAATAATAGTAGCTGCTCACCCAGCTGTTGGACCGACTTCATTAAGATAAGGCGGTGTAGCCATCAGAGAACCAGGCAATTGAGGAGGTAGAGAGCTACAGCAACTACTAGTAGTGCTAGCAGTTAGCAATAAAGTGGATGACCAAGCAAAAAAACATGGCAGTTCAAGAGCCTGGCATGGGGCTTAGCCCTGCACATCTTGGTGGTAACAGAAGTAGACAGAGGAAGTAGAGAGATGGACGAGAAGTTGGAGTTCGGGTTAGAGGGTCCTTCTGGGATGAACCAGGATTAAAGGAGATCTTGAGATAGAGGCGGAGCTTGTGTGGAAACCTCCCTGTGGTCCTGGAGTTTCCAAGCAGTCTACCCCAGGAACTATTACTCTTAGAAACATAACAAAACCTCCTCAGATATTTCCCAGGGCAACAGCCCAAAGCATACAACTCTGCTGCCATGGGAGAGCCTGCTATTTTAAGAAGTAGATTGAAAAGTAGGAGCCCCTCAAAATTAGGTCAACACCCAGGCCCAGTGTCACAGAGCCCTCCCGGCCCAGGGAGGCCATCCAGAGTGTGAGGCCCGATGCCAGCCAGCCCAGCATGAGTGGTGTGGTCGGCTGTTTCTCAGACCTGAAAGTCAGATCCAACCAGGGGATTGCATCTGCACTTTCAGAAGAGTGCTAGAAATTGTTGGAAGAGTATTTTTTTTTTCATTAACAGAATACTCACACAGGCTCTAGTGTCTATAAAAGTTAACAACCAGCAATAAAGAGATGGTTATAGGGAAATCATTTACTAGGTGAAAAATTTAAATTTGACCCTTATTATAAGTCTGTATAAAATTATTTTCTAGATAGAGTGTGTGTGTGTGATACTGGGAATTACCCCAGGGGCTATCTACCTCTGAGCTACACCCCCAGCCCTTTTTATTTTTTGTTTTGAAACAGGGTCTCACTAGGTTGCTGAGGCTGTCCTTGAACCGTGATCCTCCTGTCTCAGCCTCCCAAGTACTGGGATTATAGGTGTGTGTGCCACCACACCTGGCATAAGTTAAGAATTTAATGCTAATAAGCCAGGCACAGTGGCACATGCCTATAATTCCAGTACTTGGGAGGTTGAGACAGGAGGATCGCAGGTTCAAGGCCAGCCTCAGCAACTTAATGAGATCCTGTTTCAAAATAAAAAGTCAAAAGGGCTGGAGGTGTAGCTCAGAGGTAAAATGGCACTGGCTTCAATAAGAAAGAAAGAAAGAAAGAAAGAAAGAAAGAAAGAAAGAAAGGGAGAGAGGAAGGAAGGAAGGAAGGAAGGAAGGAAGGAAGGAAGGAAAGAGGAAGGAGGGAGGGTGGGCTAATAATAAAGGAAGAAGGTAAAGGAAGAAGAGAAAGAGGAAGGGAAGGAGATGGAGGAAGAAGAGGGAGAAGGAGGAAAATAAGCAAGCTGGAAGAAAGTATGCAATCAGCTCATCTCAAGGTAGCATGGCCACCTAGCCACGAGTCCTGTGGTAGCATCCTTTCCACCTGAACGTGGGCAGGCTTTGAGACTGCTGTGACCAACAGAGCAATTGACATCCAAGCCTACATCATTCAAGGCTTTACAACTTCCAGTGTGCTTCCTGGAACATTCACTTTGGGACCCTTGACCTCACATGTAAAGATTGTAACTGTCAAGGCTGTCATACCAGGTGGGCCACATGTGGGCAGTTGGTGGAGAGTCACTGCTGAGCCAGTTTTCCAGCCATCCCCACCAAGGTCCCATCTTGGCGCCATCTTGGATTCTCCAAACCAGTCCATCCATTAAGCTGACTGGCATTGAATGACTTTTGCCAACACCATGTGGTACTGAAAAATTACCAGCTGAGCCCTGCCCAGATCCCGGACCTACAAAAATTATAAAGCATAATAAAATGGCTGCTGTTTTATACCATTAAATTTTAAAATTGCTTGATATATAACACTAGATAACTAGACCGGTAGAGAAGGATCTGCTATGCACAGAAGCTTGCTAGGATCCCAAAAAACGAGTACTATAGTCAATTTGAATTTGTAAACCACACTATGCCAATTATCATCACATACCAAATTAAAAGGCAATGATGAGCTAGAAAAACATCTTTGCAACACATCTAACAAACAATTAGAAACAACTACAATAGAAAAAATGTGTAAATAACGAAAAGCAGCTATCAGGAAAGAGCTTCAAAACAGAAAAGATCTTTAACACTGTTAGTAATATAAGCAAATTAGATAATATACAAAGTAGATAATAAGATACTTTTTTCCCTTCAAATTTGCAAGGATTTTAAAAATGGTAACACTTTTGAATGTCTACAAAACTGCAGCCTAGCAGGATTTTTTTCAGTAGTGCTGGTGGGAATGTAAATTGGTAATCTCTCTGTAGAATAATTTGATGACAAAAATCAAAAGCCTTAAATAACCCTAGCTTAAGTAGTCCTACTTCTAAAAATTAATGAGACATGTGGTCCAACATTTCTTACAATCTCTTCACAGCCCTATTTATAATAGTGAGAAATGATAAGCAACAAGACATTCAACAATAGAATTGTTGCTAAATTTTACATAATAGAATCTAACAGAGCTAACAAAAATCATGTTTTCCACAGTATTCAATGTCAGGGGGATCCTATTAAAGATGTGACAAATTTTGTAGTAGCTTTAAACAGTACAAATTTATTTTCTTATAGATCTAGAAGTCAAATGTCTGAAACTCACTGGGTCCAGATCAAGGTGTGTCCAGGCTGTGTTACTTTATGGAGACTTTAGTAGAGAATTGTTTCCTTGCTTTTTCCAGCTTTTTGAGGCTACCTGCAATCCTTGGCTTGTGGATCTCTTCCATCTTCAAAGCCGGTAACATCTGGTCAAGTCCCTCTCACGTTGTATCATTCTGACATTGTCCTACCTAGAGAGGACACTTAGATGGACTGCTGGGATGATATTAAGTCCCCTGAGACTCTCCGGGATAATCTCCCCATCTGGAGATCCTTACCTGTCACATTGTAATGTCCCCTTTTCCACACAAGGTCATATATTCACATGCTCCAGGGAGTAGGACTGGACATCTTTGGGAGTCCATTATTCTGCCTACCTTAATCTGCTTCAAGAGATTCATGACCATCCCGCAACCAAAATGAACTCACCCGACTCCAAGGGCCCCAAAGTTTCAACAATTACAATTCAAAGTCTACAATTCCATATAAATCTCATCCATGCAAAACTCCCAAATCTCATCATCTAAGGGATTTAAACAGGTATAAGTAGGACTCTCAGTATGATTCATCAGCCTGGAGTAAAATTATTTTCCATCTAAATCCTGTGAAACTGAGAACAAGGTATCTGCTTCGAAAGTATAATGGTGGGGCTGACATGGGTATTAGCTACAGACATTCTTATTCCAAAGGGAAAATGGAAGAGTCACCAGTCTAAGCAATTCTGAAATCCAGAGGGCAAAGTTCATTAGGTTCCACGGCCTGTGTGACCCCGGGCTCTACCCTCTGAACTCGGGGCTTCCTTCTTTGGGTCGTCCTTCCTTTTTCATGGAAGGGGGTCTTGTTAGAGGGACTAGCTCAATCAGCCTGTCTTTTCTGTAGAATTTTGAGGGTCTGACAGCCCTATAAATCTTAAAGAAATGGAATTAGTAACTAAAACAAGAAGTGAAAAGAGATAGCCACACCCAAATGATACCCCTGCAGAATTATAGCGAACATTTAAAGAATTAACACCTATTCTAAATAGTCCCCTCCAGAAAATAAGAGGTTGAAACATTTACCAATTCATCTTATGAAACAAGGATAGCCTTGACACTAAAACCAAAGACCTTAGAAAAGAGAAAATCACAAATATCCATCATAGGTATAGATGCAAAAACCCTTAACAAAACATTAGCAGATAGAACTAATAATATATGAAAAATGATTATAAACTCTGACCAACTTTGGTTTATTCCAGAGCTGGAAGTCTGGTTCATTATTAGAGAATTAATCAATATAATCTATCATTTTAACAGGTTAAAAAGAAAAAAAATCACGTGATTATCAATTAAGCAAAAAAGTTACTTGACAAATATCAACACTCATGATCAAAAAAATACTCTTGGAAAAATAACAGTGGAGCAGAACTTGCACAACTTGATTAAAATCATCTACAAAAAAGAAAAAATATACAGTTAATGTTTTACCTGATGGTTAAAGACTGAATGCTCTAAGATCAGAAACAAGGCGGGATATTCACTCTGACTGCATTTATTCACCATAGTACTGAGTATTCAGGCCAGTACAGTAAGTCAAGAAAAGCAAATAAAAGGCATATAGATAAAAATGAAGAAATAACTCTCTTTTAGAAGAGAACAATGATTGTCATAGAAGACCCTGAGAAACCTAAAAAAAAAAAACTATTGGTGCTCACAAGTGAATTCATCAATGTCTCAGAATTAATTGTATTTCTATACACTAGCATAAACATGTGGACACCAAAATTAAATATATTTTTGATAAAGGTACATTTCGGTGTAGGAAAGAGCCTTTTCAACAAATGATGCTGAACCAAGTAGACATCCATAAGCGAAATGATGAATCTCTGCGTAGGTCTCATACCATATGCGGAAATAAAATCATGATGTATCAGGCTTAAATGTAAAACATGAAACTATTAAAAAACAGAAAATCTTTAGGAACTTGGGCTTGGTTAAAAAAAATTCTTAGACAATAACAAAAACAAAAAGGAAAAATTGATTTCACATTCTTTTTGGTGGTGCTGCTGGGATTGAACGCAGGGGCATTCTGCCTCTGGGCTACACCCCCAGCCCTATTTTATTTTTTATTTGGAAACAGGGTCTTGCTAAGTTGCTGAGGCCGTGAACCTGCAATCCTTCTGTTTCGGCCTCCCACGTACTGCAATGACAGGCATGTGCCACCACACCCGGCTTGATTTCATAATTTTTAAAAAATTTCCTTTGCTATAGACCTGGTTAAGAGAGTGAAAAAAACAAGCTGCAGAGTGGGAGAAAATGTTTGTAAATCATATATGCAACCAAAGACTGGCACCTGGGATAAACTTTACAAATTTTTGAAACTAAACAAACAATTCAGTTGGGAAATGGACAAAAGATATGAACAAACATTTTACCAGAGAGGATAAACAGGCGCCTAGTAAACATATGCAGAGACACTCAACACCATGAGTCATTAGGGAAATGCGAATCGAAACTACCAGGAGGTATCACTACATACCCATCCGAAGGGCCAAAGTAAAAATTGTGGTAAACCTATATGCTAGTGAGGACGTGGAGAAATTGAAATACTCATACACTGCTGGAGTGTAAAAATGCTACAGACACTCGGGAAAGCAGTGTGGCTGTTGCTCTAAGAAACAACCACGCGTCCTCCACAGGACTCACCAGTTGTGTTCTTGGGCATTGATCCCAGAGAAACGAAGGCATGTTCCCACAAAATCCTGTACAAAAATGTTCAAAGCAGTTGTATTCATAAGGTTCCCAAGTGGAAGCAGCAAGAGGTCCTTTGACAGGGGACTGGTGAAATCAGGGGACCCACACTGTAGACTTCTACTCAGTAGTTAAAAGGAGCAAACTACAGAGACAAGTGACCACCCGGATAAGTCTCCTGATAATCAGGCTGAGTGAGAAAATCCAGTCCCCAAAGGTTTTATATTGTATGATTCCATTTATATAACATTCCAGAAATGACAAAATTGTGGGAATAGAGGACAGATTCGCAGCTGTTAAGAGTTAAGGAGGTGGGGGAAGGGGAGTTTCTGTGGCTACAAAGGTCACCAGGAGGGATCCTCGTAGTGATGGAAATGTTCTTTATGTTGACAGTTATAACATGGCGAGCTATCACCAGGTAACACCTGGTAGCAACAGGGAACAGCCAAACACTGGCTGCTTTCTGCTCGTGTGCCTTCAACACAGATGGCTTCTGGCTGCTAACATTGGGTTTGGGGTTTTACCCACACACCAAGCAATTCTTGTGCAGATACCCATTGGCTGTCCTATGACTCATCTCAGTTCTGACACTGTCAACCCAGGAATCCAAATTAGATGCCACGTGTTAAAGTCTCAGTCCCTCAAGACTGCCCCACTTCAAATGCCAACCTCTGACCAACCAATTTTAAACCAGAGGTTCCCCCAACTTCCCCTCGGCTTCCACTATTTTCTAGAATGACTCACAAAATACTTTTTTTTTTCATTTATTATAAAAGGATACAATCAGGAACAGCCAGGTAGAAGAGATGCCCAGGGTAAGGTGTGGGGCTGTAGGTGGAGCTTCTGCACCCTCTCTGGGCTCAGGCCTCCCAGCACCTCCTCCTGTTCAGCAACCCCCAAATTCCCTAAATTTGTCCTTTTTTGGGTGTTATGGGAGGCTCATTATGAGGTCATGATTGATTAAATCATTGGCCGTGAATGATCAACTCACATCGTCAGCCCTTCTCCTAGCTGAAGTTGGGGTTGGGTCTGAAAGTTCCAGCTATCAATCATCCCGTGAGCATGCAAAAAGACTCTCACCACCTTGGAGAGTCCAGGGGCTCTAGGAGCTGTGTGTCAGGAAATGCAGACCAAACCCGAATATATATTTCTTATTCTAAATCATATCACAATCACCATTGGGGGGAAGCTGGGTAAACAGTACCGGGGAGGGGGGAAATCTGTATCATTTCTTACAACCACATTTGAACCTACAGTTATCTCAAAATAAAAGAATTAGGCTGAAATCAGAATATTATAGTGATACATGCATATCCATGTTTATAGCAGCACAATTCACAATCGCCAAATTATGGAACCAACCTAGGTGTCCGTCAACAGATGGATTACAAAATGATGGGATATACACACAATGAAATTTTACTCAGCAATAAAGAAGAACAAAATTATGCCATTTGCATAATTTTGGAAATGGATGGACCTGGAGAACATTATGTTAAGTGAGATTAGCCAGTCACAGAAAGTGAAGGGTCATATGTTTTCTCTCATATGCTGAAGCTAGGGAGTAATCAGAATACAAGAGGGACTTTAGATAATGGAGGAGAAACCCCAGTGGAGAGATGGAGGGGTCTAGGGAAGGCTGGTGGTGGGAGGAGGGGAGAACTAATGAAGGCAACACTTCCGTTGATATTATGTGCATATGTGAAATTATCAATACCAATCTCAATGCCATGTATGGGGAAGGGGAGGGAGAAGGGAGGGAGCTGGGGGGAAGCTTCCCGAGTTCTGTGTGCCTCTGTGTCCCTATCACTCTAAACTACATTTTGATGTGAAACTATAATGCACCAAGAAAAGTGTATTAAAAAGTTTTAATGGGATTTCCCTTAAAAATCTAGATCTCCCTCTTCTCTGGAAAAATGTCAAGATCTGACCCACTTCCAAATCTGGCTAACATGGGCTGCAGTGGAGGGGTGGGTGCGCCTTGGCGTGGGCAGGTGCCCTCAGCCCGCCCTGGGCCCCTCCGTCTCTGCCCCCCGGACTCAGGTTTCTCTGCTGTTCCTCTTACACCCAGGAGCGTCCTCTGCTGGGCCTATTTAAGGTATTTGAGTTTTCCATTTTTGTAGACCCAGACTCCTTGCACCAGGAAAACTGGGCACAGGCAGAGCGAAGCCATACTGAGGTTTAGTTCACAGAAACCTCTTCACTCCATTTGTCCCCAAACCACGGGCCTGAGACACCACACCATGTAGTGGAAACGTGAAATCCAGAAAGACCGGAGTGAAAACCATGGCTTCCCACCCGACCTTGAACAAATTCCTTGAACTTCCCCATTTCCACGGATACAATGGTGACAATAATACGTAACTGGATCTGACCAATGCACGGGCCGCGGAGAGCAGGTGTTCATTGATATGTTGTCCCCACCACAGCTGGGTGCCTCTCCCTGATTGCTTTGTGTTCCTGCTTAGTAATCAGAAAGGTATATGCTAGGAGAGGTTGGCTCTCACTGGACTTTCTTGTTGTTGTTGATTTTGGTACTAGAGATTGAACCCAGGTGCATCCTACCTCCAAGCTACACCCCCAGCCCTTTTTTTATTTTCTGCTTTGAAACAGGGTCTCACTAAGTTACTGAGGGTCTCACCAAGTTGCTGAGGGTGGCCTCGAACCTGCGATCCTCCTGTCTCAGCCTCCCAAGTACTGGGATTATAGGCGTGTGCCGCCATGCCTGGCTTCTCACTGGACTCTCATCTATATATTTACCATTGATGGGAACTTAGCTGCCACTTTGCTAAGCATCTTTCCAGAACCATCTCACAATCCTCACAGTAACCCTTCATAGTGAACACTTACTTATATTATACTCGCTTTACAAATGAAGAGTTCAAGGCATAGTTATTGGGTTATTTAGGCTTCAATCAACAAGCGTGACCCTGAACCTATGCACTCATTAATTTTCTACACCTCTCACAGTTTCAGGATGTGGCAGAACTCAGGAGAGCTTCTCCTTCCAGACTTCCCAAGGATCTCTTTGCCTATTACTAAGGTAAGGTCAAGAAGGACAACTTCCTGGTCAGCCCTGTTTTGCAGCCTCGGGGAAACTTTTGAGAATTCGCTCTCTGCTCGCCTTCTTCCCCTGGCACGTGAAATCTTTTGGGGTGAGCCTGTGATTCAGGGGCATGCAGGCTGCCCGGGGTTTGAAGCTCCTCGGATCCCATGTGCCCAGCACAGAGGCCTATTGTGAAGGATGTTTTCCTATAGTAACTTTATTGGCATCCCTTCCATGAGCCAATGGTCTTTTATTGGCACTAATTCCTACTGGCAAAGAAAAAGGAACCAAAAAACACAAGGAACAGGCTGAATGAAATCCCAGCTCTCTCCTGAGGACTGCTTGCTGGCCAAGCGGCTCAGGGTTGGTATCTCGCCGGAGACCGGCAGGACACTCAGCCTCTTCCCTGAGTATCCAGAAACCCGACCAGAGACAAGTCCTAGCTCACCCCTCGCCAGGAGCGAGGACTCCTCAGCCACAGGAGGCTGGACTTCAGTCTGGCTCCCCGCATCTCACCTCAGTGACTAGGGCAAGGGTCAGGACCTCTCCTGCTGAGCTTGTTTTCCATTCCGTAGAATGGAAATGATAATCACAATGGGGCCTGCCTTCCAGGGGCTCTGAAGGAGTACACCAAGCCAGGTGACACAGGAAATGTGCTGACCACAGCGCCCGCCTCCCGCAGTGAGTGCCATTGGTGTGTTGAAGCTCCTGGTGGGAGAAGCGGCAGCGGTAGGGGTGGTATTTTAGCCACTATCAGCAAAAAACACCAAAAAGAATGGAGATGAGACCAGGAAAGGTACTCCCGGGACTGGGATGCTCCCGCCTTGCAGAAGCTGTGTTCCTCAGATTCTCTGGGTTTGAATATTTAGAAATTAAACAATGCTTTCTATTAAATTCATTTATCATCCTAATCTGTGTTTTCTTTCCAATTTTGATAATTTTATCTGTTTATTTGCTCATTGCAGTGCTGGGGATTGAATCCAGGGCCATACACAGCTAGATAAGGGCTCTTCCACTGAGGGACACCCCTAGCCCTTAACTTTTTTTAACAAAATCTTGGCTTTATCTTTCCAGCTTTGTGAACTTGGACAACATTGTTCACCCTTTAAAATATCAGGTTTCAAACAGGGTGTGGTGGTGTACACCTGTTATCCCAGCACTTGGGAGGCTGAGACAGGAGGATTGCAGGTTCAAAGCCAGTCTCAGCAACATAGTGAGGCTCTCAGCAACTTAACAAGACCCTGATTCCAAAAAAAAAAAAAAATACAATAGGGCTGGGGGTGTAGCTCAGAGGTAGAATGCTTATGGGTTCAATCCCCAGTACTGCATACACACACACACACACACACACACACACACACACACCACACACACACACACACAAATCAGTTTTCTTATCTGTAACATTAAGCTCTGGAATCACCTTGGATACTATACATGGAAGTGCTCTGCAAAACAGGACCCACCCTCCCCAAAATGCTAAGTTTTAATGGTTCCTGTCTTAGCTGTGTTCCTTGCTTAAGACATCTGTAAAGTGACATACCTTTTCAAATTGAAAATAATAACAGCTTAACTTGTCCTATTAAGTTTGAACTGTGTGATCTATTTTCTTAGAGAAAGCCAAACTGTGGAGAAAACTGCACTAATGAGGTAGAAGCATTAAATGTGAAGAAAATATTTGAAAAAGTTGGTTAACATCTTAAGGAGGTGACAAAATTCTCCCTGGTTCACATAAAAGCAGAGCGATGGCTGAAGAACAGAGACGTTTCCATGGGATTATCACAGACTCCACCCCACTGACTCAGTCTCTCCCAGATCCCAGGCAGCTGGCAAAATAGAACTGAATTAATAGAGCCAACACGATAGTTTTTATCTTATTGCTCCCCTGTTCAAGAAAGCCCAGGGGTTACTAATTATCTACGTGAAAAGCTCCAGCTACACAGCCTGGTGTGTAGCTGGCTTATTTGACAACATGGCCCCACTCCCTCCTCTGCCTGGTCCCTGCCTCTCTCTTCAATTAGCATTCTGGGCTCCATCCCAGTTTTACTATCTCCTGGTCAGTGTGCTTCTTTTGTACTCCAAACACTTGCTCAGGTGAGAGCTCTATCTCTGTGCTCCTCCCCTCGCCACCCCCACCCCACTCTTTCATCTACCTTAACCCTGTGTACCCTACTTGTTTTCTCCTTTGAGCCCATCTGTATTATCTTGGTATTCGGCAATATTTGTTATTTAAATCCTAGTGGCTCCAAGGGTCTCGCTCCCAGATCCCTTCCCCCAAAGTCCCGGCTGGCCTCGATCACTCAGCTGTAATTACCACTGCCACTATTGCAGCTCTTAGATTCCCGGTGGGTGGCTCTCTCTCCCCAGCCAGATGTTCCTGCTGTGGGCCAGGGTTGGGCCTTTGCTTTCTTGTGCATTATGCTTTGTTTGTTCTGTGACTCCAGAAGGGCTTGACAGCAGCTTACAACAAACACACACACACACACACACACACACACACACATTAATGGCGAAATACAAATAATAGGAGGACAAAGAAGCTAGGTAAGTATGCAGTGTAGATTCCGACTTCCTCCAGGTTCTTTCTTCAAAGCTTGAGCCACCAAGACTGAATGTCCTTGTGTCCACAAGTCCTAATGTCACTGAAACGTAAGCAAGGAAGGAGCAGGAAGAAGATGGAACACGAGGAGGAAGAACACAAGCTGTAACAGGAAGCGTCCCAGGCTTCGAATCCTTCCTTCACTCAGTTATTCCTTCATGCAATAAAAAATTGTAAACATCTACTGTATTTGTTAAATAAAAATGACAAGAGACCATTGTTTGGACTAAGCTCCTGCATTAGGCCCCAACAGACCAGACTACAAATCCAAATGGAGTCACTTGTGCTAAAGTTTCACATCACCACACCAAAACCAAGCTGTTACCCGACCTCCGGCGAAACCGGGAGAGACAGGAACCAAGTTTCCCACTCAGTTCTAAGCTGAGGGCAATATTGGGTGATGGGAATATTCCAAGCCTGGATTCTGGCGATGGCTGTACTACCGTCAAATGTATTAAAAACCATTAAACCACTCACTTCCAATGTGTGAATTTCACGATTGGTCAATTATATCTCAGTAAGCCATCAAGTAAAAAAGATAACGCACATGGCTATCAGGATGCAGAGGGAGATAATCACTCACAGGTTCCAGGTACAACTTTTCTGCAGGGCAGCTTTGTGATACGGATCAAGAGTCTTAAAGTAAAGATGGTGTCTGGCCAAGCGATTCCACTTCAGAGACTTAACCAGAAGACAAGAACTGGAGGTGCACACAGAGACTTGGGTCAAAGCACGTTCAAGTGTCAGTTGTAATAGATAAAAACTGAAGGCAACTCAATGTCTACCAATAGCACGCTGGTGAAATAAACATGTGTGACTATGTGCACAAACAGGAGCTATTATAATAATGTTGTCAATTAATAATAACCTACATGGAAAGCCATTCATAATATACTTATAGAAGAAAGTGGGTTGTAGAGAATATGCAGAAAACAGCATGATTAGTATTTTTATATATTATATAGTACCTTCAGTATTATGCAATATATATATACTAATATTACACTTATCTGGGACATATAGCCAGGATATACAACAAGGAGAAGCGTGTAACTATCTCTGGGTGGTAGGAGAATCCTATGTACCCTTTAAAAAGACATATATGTGATTGGGCGTCTTGGCACATGCCTGTAATCCCAGTACTTGGGAGGCTGAGACAGGAGGATCACAGGTTAGAAGCCAGCCTCAGCGACTTAGCAAGGCTCTCAGCAACCTAATGAGACCCTGTTTCAAAATAAAAAATAGGTCTGGGAGCCGGGCGTGGTGGTGCACACTTGTAATCCCAGTACTTTGTGAGGCGGAGACCGGAGGATCCGGGTCCAAGGCCAGCCTCAGCTCTCTCTCTCTCTCCCTCCCTGTCTCTCTCTCTCTCTCTTCCTCTCTCCCTGTCTCTCTCTCTCTCTCTACTTAGTGAGGCCCTCCGCAACTTCGTGAGACCCGGTTTCAAAATAAAGTATAAAAAATAG
>PVJS01046408.1:0-15839 GCA_004027185.1 Glis glis
TGGATAACATGTATTGTTTTGTGTATGTTGAACCAGCCTTGCTTTCCTGGGATGAAACCAACTTGGTCATGGTGTACGATTTTCTCAATATGGTTTTGAATGCACGTGGCTAGTATTTTATTTAGAATTTTTGCGTCTATGTTCATTAATGATATTGGTCTGTAATTTTCTTTCCTTGAGGTATCTTTATTTGTCTTTGCTTTAATGTGATGTTGGCCTCGTAAAAAGAGTTTGGAAGAATTCCATGTCTTTAAATTTCACAGAATAGCTTGTGAAGTATTGGTTTTAGTTCATCTGTGAAGGTTTTGTAAAATTCGGCTGGAAAACCATCTGGACCTGAGCTTTTCTTTGAGGGAAGACTTTTTATTGCTGTTTCTATCTCTGTGCTTGCTATTGGTTGATTCAGTTTTTCTGTATCTTCTTGGTTCAATTTGGGTAGGTTGTATGTGCCTAGAAATCTTTTGGCCTCTTCCATGTTTTCCATTTTATTGAAATATAAGTTTTCTAATTAGCTTCTTATGATCCTCTGGATTTCTCCACTATCTGTGGTGATATCCCCTTTTTCATTTCTGATTTTGGTAATTTGTGCTGATTCTCTCCTCCTTTTGGTTAGGTTAGCTAGTGGTTTGTCAATCTTGTTAATCTTCTCGAAGAACCAACATCTTGTTTTGTTGATTCTTTGTATTGTGTTTTTTATTTTCTATTTCATTAATTTCTGCTCTGATTTTAGTTATCTCCTGCCTTCTACTGGCTTTGGGCTGCGACTGTTCCTGTTTTTCAAGATCCATGAGTTGTGTCATTAGGTTATCTATTTGGATGTTTTCTGTTTTTCTTATGTGGGCACTCAGTGCTATAAATTTTCCTCTTACCACTGCTTTCAAGGTGTCCCACAGATTTTGATATGTTGTGTCTCTATTTTCATTTAATTCCAATAATTTTTTTATTTCTTCCCTTATTTTTTTCCTGATCCAGTCCTCGTTCAGGAGTGTATCGTTCAGTCTCCATGTACTTATGTGATTACTTTTTGTCTTCCTGTTGTTAATTTCCAATTTCAATACATTGTGATCTGAGAAGATGCAGGAAATTATATCACAACTTTTGAATTTGCTGGTGCTTGCTTTGTGACCCAGTATGTGGTCTATTTTGGAGAATGTTCCATGGGCAGCTGAGAAAAATGTGTATTTCAGGTGTTGTTGGTTGAAATAATCTGTATGTGTCTATTAGATCCATTTGGTCTATAGTTTTCTTTAGGTCTGAGCAATCTTTATTCATCTTTTGTCCGGAGGATCGATCTAGTGGCATGAGTAGTGTGTTGAAGTCTCCCAATATTATTGTGTTTGGGTCTATTTGGGACCTGATATCCCGAAGACTTTGTTTTATGAATGTGGGTGCACCCACATTTGGGGCGTAAATGTTTACTATTTTTATATCTTCTTGTAGGATTGTTCCTTTTATTAATAAGAAGTGACCCTCTTTGTCTCTTCTGATGTGTTTTAGCTTAAAGTCTGTTTTGTCTGATATAGGCGTTGCTACCCCTGCTTGTTTTCGATCTCCGTTTGAATGGTATATCTTTTTCCATCCTTTTACCTTTAGCATATGAGTATCTTTGGCTAGAAGGTGAGTTTCTTGTAGACAGCATATAGTTGGGTTATGCTTTTTGATCCACATTGCCAGTCTGTGCCTTTTAATTGGGGAGTTGAGTCCTTTGTCATTCAATGTTACTATAGAGATATGATTTTTGTTTCCTATCATTTTTGAGTTTCATTTTGTATTTGCTGTGGTGACAAATCTCCTTGTTTAGTTGCCTACCTGGTGGAGTTCACCTTTCCTGTGGTTCTGAAGATTGCTTGTTTTTCCTTCTTTGTGGTTTATTTCTTTCAGGATTTTCTCTAGTGTTGGCTTGGTCCTCAAGAATTCTTTAAATGTTTGTTTATCATGGAACATTTTTATTTCTCCATCAACTTCAAATGATAGCTTTGCTGGATATTTCAGTCTTGGTTAGAAGTTATTTTCTTTCCGGGTCCGGAGTACTTCGTACCAATCCCTCCTGGCATTTCTGACTTGAGTTGAGAAGTCTGGGGTGATTTTTATTGTTTTCCCCTGTATGTCATACATTCTTTTGTTCTTACTGCTTTTAGGATTCTTTCTTTGGCCTCTATGTTAGTCATTTTAATTATTACATGGCGAGTGGAGGTCTTTCTTCGGTCCTGTCTTAACGGCGTTCTATATGTCTCCTGTATGTGTATGTCCAAATCTTTCTCTATGTTTGGAAAATTCTCTGAAATTATTTCTTTGAAGAGGTTTCTTGTACCCTTGGTCTGTGCTTCTAAACCTTCTTCAATGCATTTTATCCTTAGATTAGGACGCCTTGCATTGTCTTGTATTACTTGAATGGCCAGGGTGTGTTGTTGTAATATATTCTGTATATCATTGACTGTGTTCTCTGTTTTGAATGAGCTGTTTTCCAGGAGTGATACCCTATTTCCCATGTGGTCGAGCCTACTAGCGTTGGTTTCTATTGCAGTCTTTAATTCGTTTATTGATTCCTTCATTTCGTTCAGAGTTTCTTTCTGATTCTTCCTTAGTATCTCAACTTCCTCCTTCATCTCCTCTATGCTTACTTTGAGGCTTTTCTTCATTCTGAAGACCAAAATTCGGAATTCTCCATCTTGCATTTCCTGCAGGTCAGAGTCAGGATCTCACTTGTTGATACATTGTGGGTGTTTCTTGTTTCCTCACTGTTCTTCATTCTTGCATTTTCAGTGTTTTCTATTTTGTGTTTCTGTCGCGTCTGCATCATTTTCCTTTCTGTGTCTGAGACCTCTTGATGGCTCCTGTAGTCCCAATTGGGTCAGTATGCTGCAGGCTGTGGATCCCTCTTGTCCGATTGGCTGGGGCATGGTATTGTGTGTGGAGGAGTACGCAGGGTCCGGAGCTCAGGTGTTGTCATGTGAGGAGCACTTTGAGGCGTGGTGTTGGGTGTGGGTACTGAGGCATGGGTGATGTTGCCAGAAGGTGCCCTGTTTCCGAGGCACAGGTGCTGGGGGTCGCCCAGGCCCGTAGGGATGCACACGTTTTCCAGGTCTCAGGCAATGTCGCCGGAGGGTGTCCGGGTTCTGAAGTGCTGTGCTGAGGATTTCAAAAGGGTCCATGGGAGGTGCGGGCTCCAGGTATCGAGTAGGGGTGCCTAAGGGTGCACAGGGTTTGTGGCGCGGCACAGAGGATCGCGAATGGGTCCCAGGGAGGAGCGTGTGCTCCTAGGTCTCAGGTGTCAGCGCCGGGGCATGTCCTGACTCAGAGACAACCCGGAGAGTCACGAGGGTCTTGGATGGAAGCGCTGGAGGGTATCTGGGCTCTGGCACAGAGGTCGCCGAGGTGACGCCGAGGCCCGGGGCAGATGCAGAGGCTGCCGGGGTGACATGCGGGGACGCCGGGGTCTGGTACCTGTCGCAGAGGCTGCTGAGGTGATGCCGAGGCCTGGGGCAGACGCAGAGGCCGCTGAGGTGAAGCTGAGGCTTGGGGTGGGCGTAAAGGCCCCGGAGGTGAAGCCAAGGCCTGCGGCAGGTGCAGAGGCTGCGGGGGGTGATGCTGAGGCCTGGGCAGGTGCAGAGTCTGCCGAGGTGACCCGGGGGGGGGGGAAACAAGGCCCGGGGTAGGCGCAGAGGCTGTCGAGGTGACCTGTGGGGACCCGGGGTCTGGTACCAGGCGCAGAAGCCGCCGAGGTGGCGCAGAGGCTGTCGGGGTGATGCCGAGGCCTGGGGCGGGCGCAGAGTACACAGAGGTGATGCGGAAGGGGGAATCCGGGGCCCGGGGCAGGCGCAGAGGCTGCCATGGTGACGCGCGGGGACGCCGAGGTCTGGTACCTGGCCCACAGGCCACTGGGGTGAAGCCGAGGCTTGGGGCGGGCGCAAAGGCCCTGGAGGTGAAGCCGAGGCCTGAGATGGGTGCAAAGGCCGCTGAGGGTGCAGAGCCTGCCGAGGTGACACGTGGCGGGGGGATCCGAGGCCCGGGGCAGGTGCAGAGGCTGCCGAGGTGATGCGCAGGGACGCCGGGGTCTGGTACCTGGCGCAGAGGCTGCCGAGGTGGTGCAGAGGCTTGGGGTGGGCTCAAAGACCCAGGAGATGAAGCCCAGGCTTGGGGCGGGCGCAAAATCCCCGGAGGTGAAGCTGAGGCCTAGGGCAGGTGCAAAGGCTGCCAAGGTGGCGCAGAGGCTTTCGGGGTGACGCCGAGGCCTGGGGCGGGCACAGAGTCCGCCGAGGTGACACGGGGGTGGGGGGGGATCCAAGACCCGGGGCAGGCGCAGAGGCTGCCGAGATGGTGCACGAGGACGCTGGGGTCTGGTACCTGGAGCAGTGGCCGCTGAGGTGGCGCAGAGGCTGCCGAGGTCACGTGCGGGGACGCTGTGCTCTGGTACCTGGCACAGAGGCCACCGAGCTGAAGCCGAGCCTTGGGGTAGGCGCAAAGGCCCTGGAGGTGAAGCCGAGGCCTGGGGCGGGCACAAAGGCCCCAGAGGTGAAGCTGAGGCTTGGGGCAGGCGCAAAGGCCCTGGAGGTGAAGCCAAGTACTGGGGTAGGCGCAAAGGCTGCCGAGTGCTCAGAGTCTGCAGAGGTGACACGGGGTGGGGGGATCCGAGGCCCGGGGCAGGCACAGAGGCTGCCAAGGTGATGCTCAGGGACGCCGGGGTCTGGTACCTGGCAAAGAGGCCGCCGAGGTGGCACAGAGGCTTGGGGTGGGCTCAAAGGCCCCGGAGGTGAAGCTGAGGCCTAGGGCGGGTGCAAAGTTGATTTAATTCTTTATATGATGCCATGAATGGTTTGAGCTTATTTATTCACTCATCATTTATCACTCATTGTGAATGTTCAAATTTTCCAGTACAAATCAGTGAAAAGTCTAACATTTTTCATGACCTTATTTTTGTACTTTACACAGACCTATCTGGGGGCTTCTGTTCTGTTCCACTGATTTATATGTCTATTATTGTGCCAGTGCCTGTGTTTGTCATGCATATTAGTCTGTGGTTTACATTTCTTTACTGTTATTGTTTGATATTTGTGTCAAAACAATAATAGCCTTATAATATGTGTTAGAAATTGTTTCTTCCACTTCCATTTACTGTAAACGTCTAATTTTTGTGGGGATACTAATGAAATTACTTCATCATATGAGAATATCAAAGAAGAAATAATTTCTCAACTCAGATTTTACTTCTAACATATGGTTAATGTATATTAATATATTGATTTAGAAAGCAGTTAGAAACTAATGTCTTGATATAATTATTTCAAAACTTCTTGCTTCTCGACTAATGCTGTAACATTTTTTAATAATGTACTGTGTATTTCAACAGTTAGAAGAAAACATATTGAGTTTTTACCATAAAAATAATAAAAGTTTGAGAAAATGGATTTTTATTTAACCTGATTTAAATATTAAACAAAGTATACATATAGAGAAACAGTCCATGTTTCTCCATAAGCATGTATAATTTCTATGTTCCAGTTAAAATTTAATAAAAGAATGATTTTCTCTTTCTTTCATTCTTTCTATTTTATTGGTGCATTGTAATCATATATCTTGAGGGGTTTCAGGGTGATAGAAGTATACATGCACACATTGGACAATTACCCCTCCCCTAATTCCCCCTTCCCTCCTTCTTCTGCTCAGCATAGAAGTTGACTTTGATATATTTGTGTTTGTATATCCTGAGCATTAGGGTATTTCCCTCTTCCCCCTCTCATCTCCCTCAGTGAGGTCGCCTTCTTTATTCATCTGATGTTTTCTCCAACTTTGTCTGGAGTCCTTTCTATGCCCTATTCTCCCTAGCTTCTGCATATTAGGGAGAACATCCAACTTTTCACTTTTTGTGACTGACTAAGCATAATATTCTCTAATTCCAGGCATTTCCCTGCAAATGACATAATTTTGTTCTTCTTGATGGGTGCATAAAATTCCATTGTGTACATATCCCATAGTTTTGTAATCCATTCATATGTTGATGGACATCTTGGCTGGCTCCACAGTGTGGCAATTCTGAATTGTGTAGCTCTAAACATAGATACACATGCATTAGTCTGGTAATTTGGTTTCCATTCTTTTTGGTAGACACCTAGAAGTGATATTGCTGGATCATAAGGTAGGTTTATTCCCATTCTTTTGAGGATCCTCCACACTGTTTTCCAAAGTGGTTGCACTAATTCGCAATCCCACCAACAATGTATTAGAGTTCCTACTTCTCCAGGTTCTCACCAGCATTTGTTATTGTTTTTGTTTTTAATGATTGCCATTCTAATTTGGGTTAGGTGAAATAGCAGGCTAGTTTTGATTTCATCTCTCTGATTGCTAATGATGTTGAACAGTTTTTCATTCATTTATTGGCCATATGTATTTCTTCTTTTGTAAAGTGCCTATTTAGTTCACTTGACCATTTTTTGATTGAGTTGTTTGTATTTTTAGCAGTGAGTTTCTTTTTTTTTTTTTTGCGGTACCAGGGATTGAACCCAGGGGCGTTCTACCTCCCAGCTACACCCCCGACCCTATTTTTTATACTTTATTTTGAAACCGGGTCTCACGAAGTTGCAGAGGGCCTCACTAAGTAGCTGAGGCTGGCCGCGAACCCGGATCCTCCGGTCTCAGCCTCCCAAGTACTGGGATTACAAGCATGCACCACCACGCCCAGCTAGCAGTGAGTTTCTTGAGTTTTCTCTATATTCTAGATATTAGTCCTCCTTAAGAGGAGTAGCTGGCAAAAAACTTCTCCCATTCTGTCAGCTCTCTGTTGAGCTTCTTGATAGTTTCATTTGCTGTTCAGAAGTGCTTCAGTTTAATGCAATCCCACATGTTGATCCCCTTTTTAATGTTTTGTGCCTTTGGGAGTCTTGTTGAGGAAATATTTGCCTGTGCCTATGTGTTGAAGAGTTGGACCTATGCCCTCTTCAAGTAGGTGCAAGATATCTGGTCTAATTTCCAGGTCTTTGATCCACCTTGAATTGACTCTTGTGCAGGGTGAGAAAGTGGGGTTTATTTCCATTTTTCTACATGTGGTTAACCAGTTTTGCCAACACCATTTGTTGAAAAGGCTATCGTTTTTCCAGTGTATGTTTTTGGCTCCTTTGTCAAAAATCAATTGGCTGTAAGTGTGCGGATTTGTTTCTGAATCTTCTATTCTGCTCCATTGTTCTATGTGTCTGATTTTGTGCCAATACCATGATGATTTATTACTATGGCTCTGTAGTATAGTTTGAAGTCAGATATTGTGATGCCTCCTGCATGGTTCTTGTGGCTGAGAACTATTTTGGCTATTCTGGGTTTTTGTTCTTTCAAATTAATTTAAGGACAGATTTTTCTATGTCTGTGAAGAATGACCTTGGTAATTGAATGGGTATTGCATAGAATCTGTAGATCACTTTTGGAAGAATGGCCATTTTGATGATATTTATTCTTCCTATCCAAGAGCATGGGAGGTCTTTCCATCTTCTAAGATCTTCTTCAATTTCTTTTTTCAATGTTTTGTAATTTTCCTTGTAGAGGTCCTTGGTTAGGTTTATTCCTAAGTATTTTATTTTGGGGGATATCGTGAGTGGAAATGTTTTCTGGATTTCTATTTTCAGTGGATTTGTGGTTGGTATATAGAAAAGCTTCTGATTTTTTAGGATTGATTTTTTATCCAGACACTTTGCTGAATTTGTTGATCAGTTCTCTAAGCCTTTTTGTTGAGTTCATTGGGTCTTCTAAGTATAATATCATGTCATCTGCAAATAGAGATAGTTTCATTTCTTCCTTTCCTATTTGTACTCCTTTTATTTCCTTCTCTTGTCTTATTTCTCTGGCTAGAGTCTCAAGCACTATATTGAAAAGGAGTGGTGACAGTGAAAATCCTTGTGTTGTTCCTGTTTTTAAGGGGAACTTTCATAGTTTTTCCCCATTCAACATGATGTTGGCTGTGGGCCTATTGTATATTGCCTTTAATAATGTTGAGGTATGTTCCTTCTATTCTGATTCTCTGCAGTGTTTTTTTTTATCATGAATGGGTGTTGGATTTTTTCAAATGCTTTTTCAGTGTTTATTGAAATGATAATGTGATTTCTGTCTCTAGTTCTCTTTATGTGGTGGATTAAATGGATTGTTTTTCATATGTTGAACCAGCCTTGCATCCCTGGGATGAACCCGACTTGGTCATGGTGTATGATTTTCTTGATGTGGTTTTGAATGCGCATTGCCAATATTAGGTTTAGAAGTTTTGTGTCTGAGTTCATCAACTATATAGGTCTGTAGTTTTCTTGAGTTGTCTTTATTTGGTTTTGGTATTAATGTGATTTTGGCTTCATAGAATGTATTTGAGAGAGCCCTGTTTCTTTATTTCATGGAATCAGTTTAGAAGTATTGGGATTAGTTCTTCTATAAAGGTTTTATAAAATTCACCTGGGAAACCACCTGGACCTGGGCTATTCTTTGATGGTAGGCTCTTTATTGCTGCTTCAATCTCTTTGACTGCTATTGGTCAATTTAAATTTTCTATATCTTCTTGATTCAACTTAGGAAGGTTGTACGTGTGTAGAAATTTGTCAATTTCTTCTAGGTTTCCCATTTTATTGGAGTATAGTTTTTCAAAGTAGTTTCTGATAATCCTCTGGATTTCCATGTTGTTGGTGGTAATATCACCTTTTTCATCTCTTATTTTAGTAATTTGG
Organism: Glis glis; assembly: GCA_004027185.1. Lineage (NCBI taxonomy): Eukaryota > Metazoa > Chordata > Mammalia > Rodentia > Gliridae > Glis > Glis glis. The sequence continues at coordinate 8,688 of PVJS01046408.1, forward strand.
TTTCTTTTTTTTTTTTTTTTTTTTTTTTTTTTTTTTTTTTTTTTTTTTTTTTTTTTTTTTTTTTTTTTTTTTTTTTTTTTTTTTTTTTTCTTGAAGAACCAGCTTTTGGTTTTGTTGATTTTTTGTATTTTTTTATTCTCTACTTCATTGATTTCTGTGCTGATTTTAATAATTTCCTGTCTTCTACTGGCTTTGGGGTTAGATTGTTCCTGTTTTCATGGGCTTTGAGGTGTGTCATTAGGTTAGTTATTCGGTGATTTTCTGTTCTTCTTACGTGAGCACTCGGTGTTATGAATTTTCCTCTTAATACTGCCTACAGGGTGTCCCAAAGATTTTGATATGTTGTATCAGTTTTCATTTGTCTCTAGGAATTTATTAATTCCTCCCCTTATTTCTTCTGTGAACATCTCTCATTCAGTAGTGTGTTGTTCAGTCTCCACGTGTTTATGGGGTTGCTCTGGGTCTTCTTATAATTGATTTCTAGTTTCCTTCCATTATGGTCTGAAAAGATGCAGGCGATTATATCACATTTTTTAAACTTGCTAGTACTCACTTTTTGGCCTAGGACATGATCTATTTTAGCGAAGGTTCCATGAGCAGTTGAAAAAAAAATGTGAATTCAGCTGTAGTTGGGTTGAATATTCTCTGTATCTAGTAAGTTCATTTGGTTTATGGTGTTCCATAGGTCTGAGGAATCTTTACTTACGTTTTGTCTTGAAGATTGATCTAGTGGTGTGAGAGGGATGTTGGAGTCTCACATTCTTAATGTATTGGGATCTATGTGTAACTAAATGTCACGAAAAGTTTCTTTTATGAAAGTGGTTGCACCTATGTTTGGGGCATAAATGTTGACTATTGTTATATCCTCTTGCTGGATTGTTCCTTTGACCAGTAAGAAATTACTGGTCTTTGTTTCTTCTGATAAGTTTAGGTTTGAAGTCTAGTTTGTCTGATATCATAGTTACTATTCCTGCTTGTTTTTGTGTTCTGTTAGTGTGGATTACCTTGCTCCATCTCTTCACCTTTAGTTTGTGAGTATCTTTACTTATTGAAATATTTCCCAATATTGCAAAAGTTTCAAGAAATAAACTTGTATTTCTTTAAAAATCCTGCTGATAATATTTTGAAATAGCTAAATCCTTTAAGAACTGTTTTCACTATAAAATAAAAAACCTTTTAGTCATAATGCTGTTAAAAACCTTAATTTCTTTTATGTATGCTAAAATATGTCCTTTGAAATTTTATATGCTACAGTGCATTTTAAAGCTTCTATTTCAAAATAAAAGTAAAACAGTAAACATAAACTCAATCCAGATTAAACCTCAGCAATTCCAATTTAGGAAAATTAAATAACTATCTTTTAAGATACAAAGTATTCCCATTATCAGTAGCAATCTGAGAGCAATTTAATTTATGCTTCCTTATTCATAATATTAGTTGTCATTATAAAGTAATGAAACTGCTTTAAAAATACATTAGAACTTGTACATTTCCAAAAGTTATTGGTCTCTTTCTAGCAGTAACCCTGGAATCATTATACCATTGTATGGAACCATTTTATGAGAAATTTGCAGGGGTTGATGATCCCTTTTTATGTATATAATAATAGTTGAATCTTTAATATTTAAGGATGCATTTTAATTTTGGAAATAGTAAAAATAATTTAGAGCTAATTCTGATCCATAAAAATTATAATCAAGCAAAGTAAAATTACAGTATTTTTTAGAGAAATTTTAAGGATGTTACACCATCAATCAAAGAAGTTTTATGGTGAAAAATACCAATAGATTTCCAAATAATATCACGGATAAAAGCTCAGAATAGGATGAAAACTAACGATGTCAACTTTGTTTGCGCACATGAATTAAGAGGTTATTATATAAGCTATGTAGCTATCAGGATGTTTCTTGGCTTTCTTTATTCAATCCCAGATGTCAGTTTATATTTTTAAACTTTTACTCTGAATATTAAGGCTGATGCTCAGTGGTTACATTTGGGAAAAGTTTTGTTTGGGTAAGCAATCTCCATTGTGGATGTTGAATGATAGTAGTTAAATCTCTGCTACATTGGGAATTATAAGTAGAGCAGTCAGTTACTACCTCATTGGAGATCAGGTGTAACCAAGGCCCTGATGCCAGTATTATTTCCTACTTGCTTCCTCATTTTCTAGAAGCAACCTGAACAATCATTAACATTTCCTCACTTTAGTGCATAAGATTGTAATCATGTCTAAGAAACAATTTATCTTTGGGAATGGGACATGCCACTTTCCTCTGTTATCAGCAGACACACACATGCATGTGAACAGACTGTGAATGAAGCATCTGAGAAGTACTTTCACTGGGAGAGCTCATAGAGAAATCAAGAACAAACTAAAATGAAGATCTTCTTGGAAAGAAATTAAGAGGTGGAAAATTGAGCACCTTCAAGAGGAAGAAAATATGACAAAAAGTTGTAGACTTCTACAAGTGTACTTTAACATACTTCCCAGTATTAGACTACCTACAGTACTTATTAAATTCAACAATCAATATTTATTTAAAAGATTATTGGAATATGATCAATAAATATCAGAAAAAGATATCAAAGTTCAAAAAATTCTCACACATTAAGGTAACAGTTGCTCAGAGTTACACACTAGACTTCTCAGGATTTAGACAACTTATTTTCCATATACATCATTTAAAATATTTATGTTTTCATTCATATTTTTATTATTTAAACTTTCCTTTGCAGAAACTAAAGTTTGTTTCCAGTTTAATAGTATATGTCTTTATATAATTTATAATATATATTTAAGGTTACCATTTCTGAAAGCATCTGCATTTACAATAAGAACAAGTTATATATGCACATGTAGTTAATCAGAAACACTTATAATATTAGTTTATTAAAGTACCAAAAAAATTCTCAATATAGATTCAGAATGAAGTATATTTTATTTAATATAAATTACTTGGAAATACATTATTATCTCTCAAAAAACTAGGCACTGTGTTTAAATAAAACACTTAATACTTATGCTTACCTATAGAATGCATACAATAATTTTTAATACCTTAGTAACAAATTATTGTTTATTTAGTGTTATTAACATTTATGTAGGAGTGTTATAATTTATAATTTATTACATATAAATGTAACCATTAATACACATTCATGTATATATGTATATACATATGTACTTATATATTTTATTCTCTTTTTCATATTTAAACACATTTATCTTCAGTTTTATATTTCTATGTGCATATATATTTGTGTCTTCAGCTTAATAACTGAAGCTCTTGGGACTTGTTAGCCTCCATAGTTATGTGAACCAATTTCTTATAATAAATTTTCCTTGTACATATATAAAGTCTATTGATTCTGTTTCTCTAGTTAACCCTGACTAATATACACAGTAATCAGTTGAATCCCCAGTACAAAAAAAGTAGGAATAATCATAAGGATTTTTTCATTATTATTATCATTATTGTTATTATTATTGGTGCACCGTAATCATACATCTTGATGGAGTTCAGGGTGATAGAGGCATACATGCACACAGTACTCATTGAGCCCTCCCCCAGCTCCTACCCCACTCCCTCTCTCTCCCCACCTTCCTGTGCTCAACGCAGTGGTTTTCTTTGATAATCTTGTGTATGTACATCATCTCCATTGAAGAGTTTCCCTCTTCAATTCTTCTTCCCCCCTCCCACCTCCCTCAGTTTGGTCCACTCCTTCATTCCACTAAGGTTTCTCCTCCTTTGTCTGGAGTCTCTCTTGTGTCTCAAATTCTCCCTAGCTTCTGCATATGAGGGAGAACATTTGACCTTTCACTTTTTGTGACTGATTAATCTCATTTAGCATAATGTTCTCCAGTTCCATTCATTTCCCTGCAAATGACATATTTTTTCATCCTTATGGATGAGTAGAATTCCATTGTGTGTATATCCCATAATTTTATAATCTATTCATCTGTTGATGGACATCTCAGCTGGCTCCACAGTTTGGCAATTATGAATTGTGCAGCTATAAACATAGGTATGTATGCATTACAATGGTAGTCTGGTTTCAATATTTTGGATAGATACCCAGGAGTGGTAGAGCTGAGTCACGTCATCTCTCAATAATTACATGAATATCAACTCCCCAATTAAAAGACATAAAGTGGCAAAATGGATTAAAATTCATAATCTATCTATATGCTACCTGGAAGAAATGTACCTTATAGGTAAAGATACTCACAAACTAAAGGTGAAGGGCTGGAACAAGGTAATCCATGCAAATGGAACTCAAAGACTAGCAGGTGTAGCAACTATCACATCAGACAAAATAGAGTTCAAGCTTAAGTTTATCAGAAGAGACAAAGCAAGTCATCTTTTACTGGTAAAAGGAACAATCCAACAAGAGGATATAATACTAGTCAATATTCATCCTCCGAACACAGGTGCAACCACTTTTATAAAACAAACTCTTGGTGACATTAAGTCTCACATAGATCCCAATACAATAATTCTAGGAGACTTCAACACTCCTCTCACACTACTAGACCGATCTTCCAGACAAAAGATCAGCAAAGATGCCTCAGACCTAAAGAACACCATAAACCAAATGGACCTACTAGACATGTATGAATATTCCATCCAACTACAGCTGAATGCATATTCTTTTCATCTGCTTATGGAATCTTCTCCAAAATAGAACATATCCTGGGCCACAAAGCAAGCACTAGCAAACTAAAAAAGACGTGACATAATTCCCTGCATCTTTTCAGACCATAAAGGAATGATTTTAGAAATCAACAATAAGACCCTGAGAAATTACATAAATACATGAAGACTGGATACTACACTGCTGAATGAGGACTGGATTATAGAAGAAATAAGGGAAAAATGAAAAATTCCTAAAAACAAATGAAAATAAGGACACAACATGTCAAAATCTCTGGGACACTTTGAAGGCAGTATTAAAAGGAAAATTCATCGCACTGAGTGCTCACATAAGAACAGAGAATCACCAGATAAACAACCTAATGACATACATCAAAGCCCTTGAAAAGCAGGAACAGTCTAATCCCAAAGCTAGTAGAAGACATAAAATCATGAAAATCAGAGCAGAAATCAAGGAAGAGAGAACAAAAAACAATACAAAAAATCAACAAAACCAAAAGCTGGTTTCTCCAAAAGTAATAAATAAATAAACAAAATAGATAAACCATCAGCCAGCCTAACCAAAAGAATCAACCCAAATTACTAAAATAAGAGACAAAAAAAGGTGATATCAGCACAGACAGTTTGGATGCAGTTGGTATTTATAATGCCAGTGCATGCAATCCATAATCACAATACATCTGTCCATTTATATATACTTGTCATAAAATTCTTATGCAAGGTCTGGAGATATAGCTCGATCACTGAGCACTTGCCTAGCATGTGCTGGGTCTGGCACCTCACAAACAAAGAAATATTAAGCAAATGTTTTAGGTTTATTTATTTATTGACAGTTCATTATTTTGGTGATATTATATTTTTATTATTTTTTGTTTTCTGATGAGTAATAATATTAAAAAATCAATGATTTCTATATACTTATATATATGGAATAAATTTGAGAAATTGCTTTTATTATTTTAATGTTTTCTGTTAATTCTTAAGATTTCCTATGTACTACAATCATTATCTACAAGTAATAATGGCTGTATTTTTTCCTACTGAATCTTTAAATAGTTTATTTTTAATTGCCTTACTTTACTGACTAGTTCTCCAGTTATACTACTGAAGAAATGTGAGGTCATATTCAGTATTTCAAAAGAAATTTTTTCAACATGTACATTAAAAAGGATATATGGTAAATATATTATAAAGTAATTATGCTTGCTTTCTGATGTATTAATAGCTAGACCCCCAGTAGTGTTCATATTTATTTCATAGCTAACTGCCTTCAGATTTTACCTGGAATGAATACCCCACATTACACAGAAACCTTTATTCTGAGTATGTGCTGTTCAATTTGACAAATGAACATATTCTAGGGCTGAGGGACCTACAAAAATCTCTCTCAGTGGTGGACTGATATTTGAGAAAATCCAGGCATGGTGGTGCATGCCTCTAATCCCAGTACTTAGGAGGCTGAGACAGGAGGATCACAGGTTCGAGGTCAGCCTCAGCAACTTAGCAAGATACTCAGCAACTTAATAAGACCCTATTTAAAAAATTAAAAATAGAATAGAGCTGGAGGTATAGCTCAGAAGTAGAGAGCTCCTGGGTTCAATCCCCAGTACCACACACACACACACAAAACAACAACAAAAAGAAGAGAAAAATATGAGTTCTTGTTGAATTTTCAGCAGCACTACACTGACATATCATATCTAATTCTACCTTTTTGATAAATAAAATTTGGTGGCATTTGGAAGCAAGGATGTCTCTACTGGACCAATTCCACTATAATACCTTTTATATTATACTTGCCTGCATATCCCTAACCCAGATTTCCAGAACTCAAGCAATACCTTGAGCTACCTGATACAATTTTATTAAATTGCTCTTTTTCTTAAACCAGTCAGAGTTAGTTTCTTTTATGTGTAACTGAGTGACCTAGTCAATGTATCTTAGAACTTCCAACATCCTCACAGCTCTGTTGTACTTACACCCACATAGTGCTGCTTTCAATCCTAATTCCCCTTCTAGCCCTTCCATGTTTTAGGACTTTGCTTTGAAGTGATTATCAATTTCTTCTCCCTATCCCATTAGTACTGTCTCATCTGATCCAAACATGCTTTTACTTTTTAAAAATTAAATCTTGCCACCACATCCATATCCAGTTACTTTCATGTTTTTCAGTTCACCCTTATTGCAAAACTCTAAAATTTCTCACTCTCAAAAGTTTCTCCACATTCTTATATAGAGCTTTATATAATTTATTCATTTATTTATTCAATCAATCATTCATTTTAAAAATAGAATTAAAGCCAGAAATGGTGGTGCATGCCCATAATCCCAGTACTTGGGAGGCTGAGACAGGAGGATCACAGGTTGGCAGCCAGTCTCACAGCTTAGTGAGGCCCTGTTTCCAAATAAAAAAACAAAATAGGGCTGGAGGTGTAGCTCAGAATGCCTCTGGATTCAATCCCCAGTGACACACACACACACACACACACACACACAC
>PVJS01046409.1:0-15841 GCA_004027185.1 Glis glis
GTGCTCCCAGATATGTGAGAGAGCACGCTTCACAAAGAACCCAGTGGGTCTTATATCCCTAACGCAAGGCTCCTCCTGCGCTGAACTCCTATTGGTTGAAGTTCCAGCTTCACATTCTTCCTGGTCAGCTACAGGGGAAGATGGGGAAGGGTCCACACCTGTAATCTCTTAAGAGATGTTAATTTGGGGAAGGAATGTAAGTCCCTACCAGGTTACAAAATGGCTGTTTAAGCTGGGCGTGGTGGCGCACGCTTGTAATTCCAGTACTTAGGAGGCAGAGACCGGAGGATCCGGGTTCTCGGCCAGCCTCAGCTACTTAGTGAGGCCCTCCGCAACTTCATGAGACCTGGTTTCAAAATAAAGTATAAAAAATAGGTCTGGGGGGTGTAGCTCGGAGGTAGAATGCCCCTGGGTTCAATCCCCGGTACCGCAAAAAAAAAAAAAAAAAAAAAAAAATGGCTGTTTAAGTGAAACTACCTCCTTTGACAGAAAAGATACAATTATATTCTCACAATTGTCTCCAAAGTACTGGGATTATAAGTGTGTGCCACCACACCCGGCTTAAAAGCAGTTATTTTTAAACAAAGCAAATAATACCATGTGCATATTTATGAATGAATCATTATGCATCTCACTATCATGTATAATACACCAATAAAAAATTAAGTAGTTTTTCTGAAACCCCTCACAACTACCTCTGCTACATCTCATTGGCCAGACCTGTGTCTTAATACCACCCCTGCCTGTAAAAGGGGCTGGAAAACATGATTTTCTAATTGGACATTTTTCAGTCCTTAGATAAATCAGGATTTAGTTCATAAAGAAGGTGAGATGGGAAACTCTTGACCTTGATTTAACCTTTGATTTTCACATTTTCTTACAAGGAAATAAATAAGTAAGCCAGGAGTGATGGTGCACGCTTGTAATCCCAGTACTTGGGAGGCTGAGACACGAGGATCGCAGGTTAGCAGCCAGCCTCAGCTACTTAGTAAGGCCCTCCACAACTTAGTGAGACCCTGTTTCAAAATAAAGAATAAGCTGGGTGTGGTGGTGCTCGCTTGTAATCCCAGTACTTGGGAGGCCAAGCAGGTAGCCCTGTGCTGGGCAAACTTAAGGGTTTTTTTTTTTTTTTTATATTTTCGTCGTTAAGGTCAGTCAAGGCTTGTCAGGGTTACTCTTAGGGACTTGGGGAGGCTTTACCTCTACCAGTTGTGTAATGTGCCAGGATGCGTCTTGGTCTTGCTAACCATTTGGATTTCTTTGAAGCATAGAGGAAATTTTCCTCTCTGATGACCCTCCTTTTTGCAGAGTATGTGCTGGAGGCTCCCAGTCTCTGGGGTCTTCATTATGGGCACTGTGAGGTCTGATGTGAGGTCTAGCCAGAGGAGGTCAAGAACTTCAGGAATGGCGGGAAAATGCCTCTAACTATTGAGGTAACTCTGGCGAACGATACTTGCTCTGTAGTCTCGCCACGGAGGGTACTGCTTTAGGCAGCACCCGAATAACTACTCTGTGGTTCCTGCCACGGAGAGTCGCTGCTCCCTGCAGCTTCCGAATAACCACTCCGTGGTTCCTGCCATGGAAGGCTGCTGCCCAGACAGCTTCCGAAATTCCATGGTTCCAGCCACGGAAGGTCGCTGCACCAGGCAGCTTCCAATCATAGTCTTCTCGAACAAAACAACACGAAGTATGATACAGTAATTTGCAAAATAATTACATTTAATAATTGGGGAATCAGGAAGGAGATAGAGATGAAAAATTCTCCTGTCCATCTGTAGCCAGCACCTTGCTTTTACAGACACTTTAGACAAAACATCATAAAGGTTAATCAAACACAGAAATCAACAATTATCATGGGTTACGGTAAAGAAGGTCAGTGAGGCAGGCATGTGACAAACTTAGGGGAAGGAGGGATTAACCATTACTGGGTGGAGATGACATCAAAGGCCGCACCTTGAAGATTACACCAGGTCCCTTGGAATATCTGCTTGAGGACGAATCCCATCCAGCCAAGTACCGTGTATTCAAACTGAGCTGGTCCAAGATGATAATCTCATTGTGTGTTCTAAGACAGGCCTCAGTCCTCAACATCTAACCATCCCCCTACCCCCAGCCCCATAAATTTACCTGCTCTGGCCCGATGTCAAGCCCACCAATTAGAGAAATACACGACTACTTTGCTCTCCCTCCCTCCTAATGCCTTGGTTGGAGCTCTTAGCTGATAGCTTAGAGACAGAGAAAAGGATTTTATTGTGCTGCTTAAGTTGAAAGCTTGTTCTTATTAGCAATTAATACTGCCCTTATTAGTGATCAATACAGGTTCAATCCCCATCACTCTGGCACCTTGCTTACCAACCTATGGGTTCCTCAACTTCAAAGACAAGACGTAGATAAATACATTGTCCAGAACGGCAAAATGACAGGAGGCCTTTATTTTCAAGCTTTCTCTCCTCTCCACTCTTGCCCCTCACTCTGTAAAAAGCTCTGACAAGTCCTTCTTGATGGAGAACTTCCCAGGGTATTAAATCCTCCCCTGTGCTCTCCATCTGCACAAAGCGCTGAGCCAGCCTGCAGCCAGCCCTGTGGCCAGCTGACTTTCTGGGCCAGGCCAAGGTTGCAGGGCAGCAGCTTGGCTTCACTCCTGCCTGCTTGCTAACTTTCCCTGATCGGTCCCTGCCATCAGCCGGCACCCTGCCCCACCCACACCCCATGCGCTTAGGTCGACCGACTGTGCTCCCTACCCAATTCCCAGCGGCTCCACCAGCGCAATTCTGCCCTTCGGGTCTGCAGCAGCCCCACCGGCACTCATCCAGCATGCTAAAGCCCCGCCCCCTTTCTCCCCATCCTACAGCATCGCAGGAGGAGCAGTAATTCCTTGGGCAGGGCCCTGAGAGCTGGGGAACACACACACACACACACACACACACACACACACACACACACACACTGTAGCCGGCATGCCGTGTGACAGCAGATTTCCTAAGCTCGAAAAGCGTTAAAAGTATTACTACATGCCTTTTTTCCTAGGAAAACAATCAACATTACATTTATCTCTGTAGGATGTTTTCAAAGGTTTTCTTTGACAGATGGCAAGATTTTGTTTGAAATGACTGAGTTATCCCACAGGAAAAAAGAAAGATAAAAACAAGAATCAGAGGGTTAGGTAAGTCACAGAGGATTTGAGAAAGTTGCAAGTGATTTATAAAAGGATGAGATATATAAAAGAAATATATAAATATATAATAAGGTTGGTTCACATTGAATGCATTGATATGTATCCCATGTTTAAAACAATTTGGTTTTCTTAAGATATTGATCTGCATTTGGTAGTCAACGTTTTAGATATTTGTGTTCCCAGAATGAACAGGCCTAATTACATTATGACCACCTTCTTTATGCAAAGATACAAATAGGACTTGTTTTATTCCTAATAATTCTGTTTTGTGTTTTTCCTAGCAAACTATATGACAGTTGTTTGTTAGCATTTAACAGAAGTACAACACCCAGTGTTTTGAGATAATAGCCATCAACTGCAAGACAGCTTAAAAGGATTGGTGAAACTGACCTTCTGGGTGTTCAACAACTGAGAGTTAGAGAGCAATATGGAGATACAGAACTAAGAAAAATCAGCCAAATTTGTCCCTAGTCCTCCAAGGTCAAATACGACCCAGGGAAAGATCTCACTAAAGGACCCTGAAACCACCAGCACATACTCTGCATAAGGAGGGTCAACAGAGAGAAAATGTCTTCTATGCTTCAAGTGAAGTCAAGTAGTCAGGAATATCATGACATGACCTGTCCTGGCAGATACCACAACTGGTAGAGAGAACATCTAACCAAGTATAACCCTGAGGAGCCTTGACTGACCTTAACAACAAAAATTGTCAGAAAAACATATGTTTGCTCAGCATAAGGCTACCAGCTTGGTCTTGAATTCCAAGAAAGAACAGTATAACCAAAGACAAATGTGATATTTCAGGGTAACAAAAAGGATCTGTAATAAAGCCATTTATATAGTACTTCTACCTTTAGACTCACAAAGAATAATATATGACACCAATACCTAAGCTCTCTCCAGTTAAGTCCTTATGAGATGTTGTAAAGTTAAACCTGTCATTCTTGAGGTTTTACAGGTCCACCAGACACTACAAAAACAGAGATTGCTATTGCTGTAAGCTATGTCAGAAATTTCCTGGGATGTGTTGTTTTAATATTACCGATAATTCAGAAAGAATAACTAGCTTAATATCTGATATGCAAAAACAACTAGACAATATTGACCAGTCAAAAGGAATCTTTGGATATGGTTCCTCCTGGATAGCATGGCACCTGCCCTTTCTAACTCCTTTACTCATTTTCTTCCTCATCCTACTCTTTGGGCCATGCATAATCAACATGATTATGTCACAAATTAAAAAAATCACTAACTGCTTTGTTAACAAGGTTCTTCTCTTACACACCAAAGACCAATACATCCTTCTCCCAAATGCACAGAACCTCTAAAGATCCTCACAGTGCCTGCAACAAGGCTTCTAGCCCTAGGTCTACCTTTATCCCATTGTCATGCAGGAAGTAACCAGAATGAATATGTCTGCCCATTCCCCAATATAAATATTATAAAACCTCTGGAATGTGGACACTGTGAGGTCTGACTGTGAGGCCTGCCCGGACAAGGTTGAGAACAAAGGACATCAGGAATAGCGGGAAAATACCTCTAACTATCCCCCTGTCCCCAAGCCCATAAATTTACCTGTTCTGGCCCGATGTCAAGCCCAAGTGGAAAAATACATGACTGCTTTGTTCCCCCTCCTAACGCCCCATAAAAAGCTACTAGTCTGTAAGGAAGGGGGCTTTTCTGACTCTCATGGGCTCTTTCCCTGGTCAGTTCGCTCTCCCAGGCTTTACTCCAAATAAAGCCTGTTCTGGTCCATTGAGCTGTGTGTCCCTTTTATCCCTATATTTTCTAACATTTATGATCTCCCTGTTTTGGGTGGTCCATTGAGCTGTGTGTCCCTTTTATCCCTATATTTTCTAACATTCATGATCTCCCTGTTTTGGGAGGTCAGATGACTCACCAGAGGTGCAGGGGTCTTTGGCGAGGTCCTTCCCTGTGTCCTATTTGACCTTGGAGGACTAGGGCCAAAATATTAGTTGTTTCTCCTTAGTCCTTTTATTTCCTTATTGTTCTTTAAGTCTCAGATGTTGAATACCCAGAAGGTGAGTTTCACTAATCCTTTTGAGCTGTCTTGTAGGTGACAGCTAGTATCTCAAAACACTGTTTGTGTATTGAACTTCTGTTAAAAGTTAAAAAACAACAGTTATACAGTTTTATAAGAAAAGCACAAAACAAGCTGAGCGTGGTGGCGCATGCTTGTAATCCCAGTACTTGGGAGGCAGAGACTGGAGGATACGGGTTCGCGGCCAAGCTCAGCTACTTAGTGAGGCCTCCGCAACTTCGTGAGACCTGGTTTCAAAAGAAAGTATAAAAAATAGGGCCGGGGGTGTAGCTCAGAGGTAGAATGCCCCTGGGTTCAATCCCTGGTACCGCAAAAAAAAAAAAAAAAAAGAAAGAAAAGCACAAAACAGAATTATCAGGAATAAAACATCCCATTTGTATCTTTGCATAAAGAAGATGGTCATATAAACCTGGAAAGGCTAGCACTATTTCATTTTGTTCAGATGCCATTAGCTTAGTAATCTTACATTTTGTATTTTAGAAGTCCTGTACATTTTGGGCCAGGCGTGGTGGCACATGCTTGTAATCCCAGTACTTGGGAGGCAGAGACCGGAGGATCCGGGTTTGCGGCCAGCCTCAGCTAGTTAGTGAGGCCCTCCGCAACTTCGTGAGACCTGGTTTCAAAATATAGGATAAAAAATAGGGCCGGAGGTGTAGCTCAGAGGTAGAATGCCCCTGGGTTCAATCCCCAGTACCGCAAAAAAAAAAAAAATTAAAAAAAAAAAGAAGTCCTGTACATTTTGGGAACACAAACACTTTAAACATTGTTGTCAATAGACACCATGGAACACAGGAAATTATTTTAGTAAAATGTAAAATTTTGCTATCTAGGCCTGTTTTTGTAAAATTTTACCAAAGGTAGATCGATATTTTAAGAAAATCTAAGCTGGGCGTGGTTGCGCACGCTTGTAATCCCAGTACTTGGGAGGCGGAGACTGGAGGATCCGGGTTCATGGCCAGCCTCAGCTACTTAGTGAGGCCCTCCGCAACTTCGTGAGACCCGGTTTCAAAATAAAGTATAAAAAATAGGGTAGGGGGGTGTAGCTCAGAGGTAGAATGCCCCTGGGTTCAATCCCTGGTACTGCAAAAAAAAAAAAATCTAATTGTTTTAAACATAGAATCGATGTATTTAATGTGACTCTTAGAAAATCCTATAAATAATTTCTCTTTATTACACATTCTTATCCTTTACAAATCACTTTCAACTTCCTTAGACCCTCTGTGACTTGCTTAACCCTCTGATTTTTGTTCTCATCTTTGTTTTCCCTATGGGATAACTCAGTCATTTAGAACAAAAATCTTGCCATACAAAATTATTTTCCACATAAAAGTTGCCCTGGCTGAGTGCCATCAATTACATACTGCTTTCTCTCAAAGCCAACATGACCTGCGAGAGAGTGGAAAGTTCCCAAAAGAGAGGGGCTCCCAAGTGGGAAAACCGACTAGAGCAGCTGGTCTAGGGGTTTATACACTTCTGAGTCTCCTTTTCCAGTAGGGGTCTCAGAGGCAGTTTCCTGGGATTTGCATAGTATATTTGCATAGTGTCCTTCTTTGAGTCTCCTTCTCTCGGTTGGGGTCCCATACTCTGCTTCCTAGATCCTCCTGGGATTGCTTAACAGCAGGAACAACTGGAGTTTTGTGAAGCTCTGGTCACTTTCAGGAGGCTATTGATCTCATTATCACTTTTAAAGAATTTTGGAATTTGATAGCATCTGTTGCCTCTCAGGAAATGAAATTCTTCTACCGTGGCCCTCGACTCTATCTGCCTACTTCTTTCTACCTCCTCACTGGGATTACAGGTGTGCACCACCATGCCAGCCTAGAAAAACTTTAAAATGATAATACCTACTAAGTAAGTCTTTTGCCATTAAACATATTTTGAACACACAGAATGAATGAAATATTGTATGAATATTTATACTGTATTAAGGATTTCATACATTTCTTCCTTTTGTTCTTTTATTATATGATTACTCTGCTTTTATTATTCATTCATTCATTCATTCATTTTGTGGTGCTGGGGATTGAACTCAGAGGCATTCTACCTCTGAGCCATGACCCCCACCCTTTTTTAAAAATTTGCAAACAGGATCTTGCTAAGTTGCTAAGACTGGTGTTGAACCTGCAATCCTCCTGTCTCAGCCTCCCCACTCTGCTTTTTTTTTTCCCCCTTTTGTAATACTGGTGACTAAATTCAGGGACAAATGCCCTGAACTACATTCCCAGTGGTTTTTTGTTTCATTTTGGTTGCTTTTGAGATAGTGTCTCCCTAAATTGTCCAGGCTGGACTCAAGCTTGTGATCCTCCTGACTCATAGATGGGATTAGAGACTTGGTGCCACTATGCCAAGTTTGTGCTAGGCTTTGCTTAGAAATAAACAAGGCCGACTCATTTCCTGTCTTCACAGAGAATAGTCTACCAGGAAAGACACCATGGAGTTGCGCCCCACCCCCACAAGGAGGTTGTATTTTTATTGTGATTAGCAATCATTACAAACAAGTATACCTTTGCAATTTGTTTGCTTGCTTGCTTGCTTTAACTACAACTGGCAACAATAGGAAAATCAATGTTGTTTAGCTTGGGCTAATAAAAATTTGGTAGGTGAACTGGATATTCCTGAACATCAAAAGCAGCTCCATGGTTACCATTTAGTATGTGGCACCACCTGGTGTTAAGACTTCAAAACTGCAAAATGAAATGCTCAAGAAAAATATAAATCAGAGAATTACAAAGAATTTCAGTGTGGCCTTATAAGACTGCCATTAGAGCAAATAAAAACATTTTTTATCATCCTGAAATGGGGGTATCTCCTCTTATAGGGTTCTTTTCCAGTGGATTTCGATGAATAAAGTTCAAGGACAAATGAAGGATTATAGAAATATGAAAGTTTTAGCTGGGCGTGGTGGTGCATACCTGTAGTCCCAGCACTTGGGAGGCTGAGGACAGACTCAGCAAGTAGTGAGACTCTCATCAACCTAGCAAGACCCTGTTTCAAAATAAAAATAAAATAGGGCTGGGGTATAGCTCAGAGGTAGAATGCCCCTGGGTTCAATCCCCAGTACCGCAAAGAGAGAAAGAGAGAGAGGAAGGGAAATATGAAAGTTAATTTTTTTTTTTGCAGTACTGGGGATTGAACTCAGGGGCATTCTACCTCCAAGCTACACCCCCAGCCCATTTTTTATTCTTTATTTTGAAACAGGGTCTCACTAAGTTGCGGAGGGCTTCACTAAGTAGCTGAGGCTGGCCGCGAACCTGGATCCTCCTGTCTCAGCCTCCCAAGTACCGGGATTACAAGCGTGTACCACCACGCCTGGCTGAAAGTTAATATTTTAAGTCAGGGAAAGATAGAAGACAAAAACATCTCCTCCCACATGGTGGGGAGGGATCCCGGAAAGAGAGTAACCACTGAAGCTCTTGGGAGGTGGGCTTTTAAACCTTATTGAGGTTCCCTATCTGCTCTTTTAGGATTAGTCAGAATTGGGTTTTGGAGAGCCAATGTCTTTTGACCAATTTCAATCCTTAATTTGAATTGTTATCTTATGGGCTGGTTGGCACTGATCTTCTGGCACCCAGCAATCTTTCACCTCCCTGATCACCTTCCCCCACCTCACAGAAGATGATACAGATAGCCTTTGTAATCCCTCCTGTTCCCAGCTTCTCTGCCCTGCCTCAACCCCTTCCAAAGTGGCTACCATGCTTATCTTGAAAATAGTAGGATTTAATAAATACTTGTTAAATGAATCCAAGTGAAAGCCAAAGGTATGTTAATGGATATAGATTTCTGGGATTTTTTTTGGGGGGGTACAGGGATTGAGCCCAGGAGTATTCTAACTCCAAGCTACACCCCCAGTCCTTTTTACTTTGAAATGGGGGTCTTCCTAAATTGTTGACATTGGCCTTGAACCTGCGATCCTCCTGTCTCAGGCTTCCAAATACTGGAATTACAGGTGTGTGTCCCCACACCCAGCTTGGATATAGCTTTTAATAGATTTTGTTATTTAGTTTCAGACTCTGGCTGAAACAATGTATAACTTTAGCCCTTTTAAAGATTAGAAATAAATTTCCATAGTGTGTAAGAAAAGACACATGTTTGAAAGTGGCTCATCAAGGCCATTTTACTTTTTACAAAAGGGGATCCTGCCACCAGTACAGGCAGGTGTGCAGGAACAAAATGGCAGAAACCTGCTGGGTCATTTATTTCTAACATGAGGCTCCTGTGCTATACTCTTATTGGTGGGAGCCTTAGCCACACAATCTTCACTTTTGTGGGATAAAACACAAAAATCTGTATTTTAAGAAGGTCTTCAAGGATTCTGATGCCACTGCGAGTTTGAAAACCAGTGCCTTAGGAGATTACTTAAGCATCAGATGAAGCTATTTTATTCCATACAATTTACATTTCACGCTGTTTTGCAAAATGGTCAGAAATAAGAATAAAAAAATTATTAGCCTGGTGTCGTGGCACACACCTGTAATTCACTATTTGTAAGGCTAAGACAGGAGGATCACAGGGTCAAGACTAGCCACAGCAACTTAGCAAGACCCTGTTTCAAAATAAAAAATAAATAAACTGGGCGTGATGGTGCATGCTCCTAATCCCAGTACTTGGGAGGCTGAGACTGGAGGATCACAGGTTCGCGGCCAGCCTCAGCCACTTAGTGAGGCCATCTACAACTTAGTGAGACCCTGTTTCAAAATAAAGGAATAAAATAGGGTTGGGTGTGTAGCTCAGAGGTAGAATGCCCCTGGGTTCCATCCCCAGTACCACAAAAAATAAATAAAATAAAATAAAATAAAAAGGCTGGGGTACAGCTCAGAGGTAGAACACCCCTTGGTTCAATTCTCAGTACCAAAAACAACAACAACAAAAGAATTATTACATGGAAGGGAGGGAGATAAAGAGAGGGATCCTTATTTGTACCTCCAAATAAATTACAAGTAAACTAAAAAAGTTAAAGAGCCAACCAGATCTTACATAGAGGAAAAGATTATCTCAACAAAAGGCCAATAACAGAACCTGTAAAGGAAAAGATTAATAGACTTGATTTCACAATCATTGTACCATTAACAACACTTAAAAGAAAACAACAAACCAAAAAGAAATATTTGCATCAGATTTCATAGGAAAAAGCTAAAATTTTTTAATTTTATTTTCAATTTTTTTTATTTTGTGAGTGTGTGTGCGTGGTCTTGGGGATTTAACCCAGGGGCATTCTACTTCCAAGCTATATCACCAGCCCTTTTTTATTTTTATTTTGGAACAGGGTCTCGCTAGGTTGATGAGTTTCACTACTTGCTGAGGTTGTCCTTGAACCTGCAATCCTCCTATCTCAGCCTCCCAAGTACTGGGATTACAAGTGTGTGCCACCATGCCTGGCAAAATTTTTAATTTTAAAAAAGATAAACAGTCTATAAAAATATAGGCAAAAGCCATATTCTGAAAATTCATGAAAGAAAAATGGCCAATAAACATATGAGAAAACATTCAATTTCACACAAAAATACATATTAAAATGGAACACTACATTTACTTACCAAATTGGCAAAACATTTTTTTTAAATGATACTGCGGATTGAACCCAGGGCTTTCTACCTCCAAGCTACACCCCCAGCTATTTCCTTTTTGTTTGATTTTGAAATAGGGTCTCCCTAGGTTGCTGAAGATGTTTGAACCTGGGATCCTCCTGTCTCAGCCTCACAAGTACTGGGATTACAGGTACCACCACCATGCCCGGCTCATTCTTAAAGATAGAAGCAATTTTTTCTGTTTGTTTGTTTGTTTGTTTGTTTGTTGTGTGTGTGTGTGTGTGTGTGTGTGTGTGTGTGTGTGTTACTGTGGACTGAATCCAGAGGCATTCTACCTCCGAGCTACACCCCCCCCAGCCCTATTTATTTTTATTTTGAAACAGGGTCTCGCTAAGTGATGAGAGTCTCACTACTTGCTGAGGCTGACCTTGAATCTGCCAACCTCCTGTCTCAGCTTCCCAAGTACTGGGTGCACACACCTATAATCCCAGTACTTCAGAGGCTGAGAAAGGAGGATGGCAGATTTGAGGTCAGCCTCAGCAGTTTAGAGAGGCCCTCAGCAACTTAGTGAGACCCTGTTACAAACTAAAAAATAAAATAGAGCCAGGCATGTGGTTCATGCCTGTAATCCCAGTACTTAAGAGGCTGAGACAGGAGAATCACAGGTTGGAGGGAGACCAGCCTCAGCAACTTAGAGAGACCCAGTTGCAAAACAAAAAGTATAAAGGGTGGGGGGTGTGGCTCAGAGGTAGAACGAAGCCGTTTCAATTCCCAGTAGCACAAAAATAAATAAATAAACAAAATAATAAATAAAACAGGGCTAGGGATGTAGCTCAGAGGTAGGACCCCCCCCCCCGTTCAATCCCTAGTATCACAATGAGTAAATAAATACCCGCTATTTAACTGTTTGATCACTCATTATGTCATGGGAAGACACGATGATTTCTTGTGGGTTCTTGGCTTCTGTGTTGAAATGAATTTCAGCACGCACCAGCCAGAGATAAAGGCATAGGTTTAATTCAAGAATGGTGGGGATACACGTTCAGGGAAGGAATGGGCCATCTCAAGGGTGTGAGAGAAACAGCAGAGAGGTGCTCAGAGAGGCGCAGAGAGCGGCTGCAGAGAGGGAGAGAGAAAAAAGCCTCTCTGGATTTAATATATCCTTTTTCTTATAGGCCCATTTGAGAGGGGCTGGCCAGGGGCACCATGTGATAGAGGGAAATGGGGCACCATGGGAAGGTGGCCTCCTCTCTTTGAAGCTTTAGGCTGCAAAAGGTATAAATTCCTTGAGATAGAAATCCCACAAAGCCAGAGACAGTCTGGGAAGGCAGAGTGCAGGGCAATCCTCTGGGACCTTTTCCCCAGGAAACTGAAGCTCTGACAAAAGGGGAGACTCTTCTCTGGGGTCTAATTGCCTCAGGAATTTTTTTGTGTGTGTGTGGTACCGGGGATTGAACCCAGGGGCATTCTACCTCTGCGCTACACCCCCGGCCCTATTTTTTATACTTTATTTTGAAACCGGGTCTCACGAAGTTGCGGAGGTCCTCACTAAGTAGAGAGAGAGAGAGAGAGAGAAACAGGGAGAGAGAGAGAGAGAGAGAGAGAGCTGAGGCTGGGCACAAACCCGGATCCTACCGTCTCCGCCTCCCAAAGTACTGGGATTACAAGCGTGCGCCACCACGCCCGGCTAGGAATTTTAGATATGGAGCCAGCCCATTGTGCTTTTAAAGGTATGGGTCTGGCTCTTCAGGCAAGTCCCCAGCAAGCCCTGCAGAGTAGGCAAGGGTTGAAAATCTAAGGGTTTTGGATTTTTAAAACTATATTTTCCTTTCCTTCCCAATTTGTCTCCTTTTTTTTTTTTTGGTACTGGGGATTGAACCCAGGGGCATTCTACCTCCAAGCTACACCCCCAGGCTGATTTTTTGCTCTTTATTTTGAAACAGGGTCTCGCTAGGTTGCAGAAGGCCTCACTAAGTAACTGAGGCTGGCCCCGAACCCAGATCCTCTGGTCTCAACCTCCCAAGAACTGGGATTACAAGCATGCGCCACCATGCCCGGCTCCAATTTGTCTCCTTTTTACCTAAAATTTTATCTCTTCTACTTCATCAATAGTAGTTCAAATTGCTATTAACATTTTAATAGCATAAGGAATGTTCATGCTATATTAATTTGAAAAATAAAAGCTGTTACAAAACAACATAAACAATAATATACTAATTTTGAGAAAAACATATATGTGCTGGAGGTGGTGGTGCACTCCTGTAATCCCAGTACTTGGGAGGCTGAAATAGGAAGACTAGTTTTGAAGGCAGCCTCAGCAATTTAGTGAGGCTCTCAGAAAATTAGCAAGCCCTGTTTCCAAATAAAACAGGTTTCCAAATAAAATAGGTCCAAATAAAACAATAAAATAGCTTGAAGGTAGAATGGCCCTGGGTTCAAGTCCCAGCGCCACAAAAAAATAAAAATAATTGGAGGGGCTGGGCACAGTGACACACACCTGCAATCCCAGCAACTCAGGAGTCTGATATAGGAGGATTCCAAATGAGGTCAGCCTGGGCAATTTAGTAAGACCCTGTCTCAAAATAAAACATAAAAAGGGGTGGGATGTAGCTCACTGTTAAGGCACACCTGGGTTCCATCCCTAGTACCAAAAAAAAAAAAGTTAGGGGTATAGAGCAAAATGTTACCATCAATTAGCTCAGGGTTATGGAATTATAGTAAATTTTTCTTTTATTCTTTATACTTTCATATTGTCTCCATTATGAAATAAATATATCCCTTTTCTAATCAGAAAAACATTAAGCTACTCTATAAGTATAACAAAAAGAAGAATGAGGATTAAATATTCCTAAATCAAAATTATAATAGAATTTAACAAACTCTACAAATTGGCACTGTTGATATTTCAAGGCTTGGAAAAGGGAGACCCTACAATGAAACTAGAACACATACTCTAGCTAATCAAAGAACTTTCACTTTTGATTATATTACACAACAGGTATGGAACCATTGTAATCTCTTCTAAGTGGCAAACCATCTGACTTGGTTTTTTTTTTTTTTGTACTTGGGATTGACCCCTGGGGCATTCTACCTCTAAGCTATACCCCCAGCCTTATTTATTTATTTATTTATTTATTTATTTATTTTTACTTGGAAATAGGGTCTCTCTAAGTTGTTGAGGCTGGCCTCAAACCTACGATCCTCCTGTCTCAGCCTCCCAAATACTGGGATTACAGGTGTGGACCACCACAGCCAGCTTGGTCTGAGATTTTTTTTTTAAATAATGCACTAGGTGGGGGAGGGGAAGATATGTGTTCACTTTGACAAGAAAAACACTTTTTGTTTGTTTGTTTGTTTTTGCGGTACTGGGGTTTGAACCCAGAGGCATTCTCCCTCTAAGCTATACCCCCAGCCCTATTTTATTTATTTATTTTTTTTTGCGGTACCGGGGATTGAACGCAGGGGCGTTCTACCTCCGCGCTACACCCCCGGCCCTATTTTTTTACGCTTTATTTTTGAAACCGGCTCTCACGAAGTTGCGGAGGGCCTCACTAGGTAGAGGGGGGGGGAGAGAGAGAGAGGAGAGAGGAGAGAGAGAGATAGATCGATCAATTGATCGATCGAGCGCGCGCGCATGCGCGCTGAGGTTGGCCGCGAACCCAGATCCTCCAGTCTCCGCCTCCCAAAGTACTGGGATTACAAGCGTGCGCCACCACGCCCGGCCTCTATTTTATTTTTTGTTTTGATACAGGGTCTCAGTAGGTTGCTGAGAATCTCACTAAATTGCTGAGGCTGGTCTTGAACCTACAATCCTCCTGTCTCAGCCTCCCAAGTGGGATTACAGGCATGTGCCACCACACCTGGTTGAGAAAATGTTTTGGAATAAAACTTCATTCTACCACACATGAGCAAAACATGTGTGAGCAAAACAATAACTAAAGATAGTCAAGGGACACCCCTTGTGGCTTCCACTGCACCAGATGGGGAAACACAGAGTTGACTGAGGGAGAGGAGGATAGAGACATTCAAGAAACATGTATCAATAGTGTATTGATTTTCTGTGTCAGGTACTAACACTACTAAGATTTAAAATAGCACTGAACCTCTTCCTACTTTTTTTCAGGTCATACTAGGTTCTGAACATTGGTTTATTTTAAGATTATGAGGTCATAAAAATTAGGCCTCACAAAGTAATGACTCTTTCAAATATTGCATAGCTTTATTTCCTGAGAGATAGCAAAAGGATGGGAGTGAGGTCTGTGATTCCTGTTTTCTAGGACTCTTATTTTCTAGCAGTTGGATGGTTAATTATCATGTGATTATCAGGAAAAGCACAGTAGATGTGGATTAAAAAAATTCCTGACTTTTTAAGTGACCTTGGGCAAATGATATTACATGTGGGCTTCATTCATTCATTATTATTTATTTGAGCCCAGCACGGTGGCATAGGCCTGTAATCCCAGCACCTGGAAAGTTGAGACAGGAGGATCACAAGTTCAAGGCCAGTCTGGGCAATTTAGCAAGACCTTATCTCAAAATAAAAAGGGCTGAAGAAGTGTTAAGTGCACCTCTGGGTTAAATTCCCAGTACCACAAAAACAAAGGAAAACTTGAACCCTTGGTGCTTAATCTGTGAAAATGAGTAACAGTCTTCAGCTTCTCATAAACTCACTTTTATTTGTAAATTGGGACTGACACAGTCAATCTGTTGTCAAAAGGATTAGGGCTGGTGGCTCAGTGATAGAGTGTGCTATGTGTGCACCAGGCCCTGTATTCCATTCTCAGCACCACCACCAAAAAAAAAAAAGACTATACATGACCACACTTTCCTGGAAAAAGAAAATATAATAATAATAATAATAATAATAATAGCATCAGCTGGGGACGGAACCCTGGGCCTCGCATGTGCAACGCACACACTCTAACATTGACGTCTACGCCCTCAGCCCCAAAGATCACTTTAAAAACCGCGTTCACAAATGTATTTATGCTGATTAGATTTAATCCTTTCTATAGCTGCTCCTAGGACCTCAAGGTCGGAAAAGGATTTTTATCATCAAATCCAATCCTCTACAACCTC